>JAQIXS010003925.1:0-16604 GCA_034700785.1 Rossiulus vilnensis | reverse complement strand
CATCGTCTGATCGAATGGCTTTGCCGCTTCCGCTTCCGAATTCGCTTTCTTTGCACCAACCACTGTTGCCGAAATTCCAAACGCAATATAAAAAGCCCTTCGACCAACGGCGCTCCTGTCTGTTTCTTTTTTTCTTCTGTTGCAATTGACTGTGACGAATTTCTTCTATTTCTTACTAACACGTTTTTGTCTTTCAATGCTGCAATATTTTTTTTAAAGTAAAGAAAAACCTCAGATTTTAAATACAGCGCGTTCATTCATATTTACGATAATCGTAATAATTTGTATTTTGTAAGCTTGGCAAAAGCGTGCCTTTCCAGCGAAATAGCGATATCATATTCGTGATTTTAAACCTGTTAAATAGCCCTTGTGGGTCCAGTCGTGGAAAGTACCTCCGAAAACTTTGTTGCGTAAGGAGCAAGTCATCTCCGCTGAGTCGCTTGTCAATCTTCCACTTTCTGACCTTGTCTGGAATCACGACTATAGCTTTAGACAAAAAGTATGCCTTAACTCAGTCACAGAAAAATGGGACTTGCAACTCGTGAGTACTCAAGGATAATAGGGGACGATGAAAACACATATGGGAATACTTTGTGGGGGAAGATGGAAATACAATGTTGTGAAAAATTGAAATTGCCAACGTTGCGGAAGCTTAAATGGGATTAAAAACATGGGGTACTCTACACGAAAAGGGCTTGAGATATTAGTTCTTGAGATATTGCCAGTTATAAGTATATCAATTAATGAAACAAATGGAGAAAAAGTAACCATTAATTTGTGTACCCTAATGTGTTGTATATGTAATTACACTAAACATAGGGTCAGGGTTCTGGATAATTATGCAGGTGAGTGACTAATCTGAGAAAAATACCAACGTAAAAAAGTCATAAAAATAACTAATTATCGTAGAGCAATACTCAATTTAAAAAAAAATCATCGGAGTTTGACGAATTTTATCATGAAATTAACTACCTATGGAAGATGTGGGCCGAGTGCCAGATTTAGGCTCCTCCTAACGTTACAATCGGTGTTCATCAATGACACAATCGGTTTTTAGGTGCCAATTTCTTCGCCTTCCTCGTATTGGTCGCATTTTTGATCAGCCACTGGTTTGTAATTGGCGCCGTTATTTCACCGGCCGTCGCGTGCTGCCACTCAGCGGCGAATCGACGCAACTGACGTTGTTTCGTCTTTCGCTTACTAGATGGCGCTGCTCGTCCACACTGCCTCGTGAAACGTGTACAGTATTTATCGATCGCTATTATAAATACTGTATATGTCGCCCAATTGGCCTCTCCGTTGATTTTTGTTTTTGAAGACTGGTATTTAAATCACGCATCGCTCTTAAATGCCACAAAGCAGCAGCGCCCCCTGGAAACTTGGGTTCTCATTGCGAAAATTGATGGCCTTTCTTCGGTCCCACGGGGTGTTTCTCTCTCTAGGAAAATTACTAGTTACGGCTGTTTTGACACAGACTGGAATCGAATTTAAGTTTTGGTGACAAACGACCGCCAGCTCTGGTTGTCAATTAGTTATTTCGCTCCCCAAAAAGGGTCCTTATTCCTCCTCCTCCGCCATTTTCCGGCTTTATGTTGTCCTAACAAATGTAGATTTATGGTTTTTCATTTCGCTCACAATGTTATTGTTGTTGCTCCTGGTTGCGTCTGCGGACTGCTGTTTACCGTAGGTCAACAAATTAAATAGATTGGGCCTCTCTCTGACCGAGTTCTGGGACGCAGGTGGCGCTGCCGATCGAGGGAGGGCCCTTGCTACTTGCATGCCATTGCAAATGCGGTTTATTTTCGTTTTCGCTAGGGTGAACCTGCTCCCACCCCCCTCCTTCCTCTCAATTCAGGAAAAAATTACGAAAATTAACATAGATGCTGCCAGAAATGTTGGAAATTTTATTACTAAACCTCCTCCTTCCCAACCCCCCTTTTCCATTTTCAAGCGCTGCGCATGGGCCTGTTTTTTCAACAAACTTAAGCAAAACGTGTAATGAATTGTGTGTAACCAGCAGGCGCAGTGTGCCACGGGCGTTTTTAAATACTCACAGCCCACCAGGTTGTCCTAAGAAGATCGCTTCAATTTTCAACTTTCGTGAATGACGCCATCTGTTGAGCCAATGGATGCTAGGGTATCAAAGAAAAAAACTTTCAGTTTTTAAGTAGATTTAAAATATTTCCCGCGATTAATTCAACCAATTAATACATCACACACATATTTTAACAGTGACGCAACTCAAAAAACGTGATTTTTAAGATATCAATATGAAAGTGTTAAGTGTACTTTCCTATATATCGCGCCCTGGCAAGAACAGTGGCATAACAAAAAAGTCTGGTTATTTCACAATAACGAATCAAACAAAATGTTAACACTTGTATCGAATTAGTATAGACTCCTTTATACTTTCTGAAAAATATCTTTGGTAGTAAATTTTTGCTACCAGCTTTCTATCATATGGTGGCCAAGTACATGTATATGCATTGATTGCTGTTCAAACTTTAAAATCTTCATTTTTGAGTTATGTCACTGTTCATGCCAGGTTGTGATGTATTTTCAAAAATGCATTCATACACACATATATATATATATACTTACTTGCATATTTAAGAGTGGTAATTTTCATCTATCATCATAATACTCTAATACTCTGGTTTATTTATCATTATTTACTGACCGCAATAATACTGATTGCAAGCGTTGTTTCATGTTTAATTGTGAAAATATCAATGAGCCATGTTGATTTTATTATACAAAAATAAGACGTTGGATTACAATTAATTTTGCATTATGAAAAAAAAAATCTATTTGTTTATCATCGTTGAAAAGACATTAGTGTGATGAGTGATTGCCTAATTCCAGGGTGCTTCAAATGTCCGCTTTGTGACCTCCATTTCAAAATGATGATTTCAAGTTATTTCGTCGCTCCCTTGCATGGGGTGCACCGTGGCTGCCATCTTTGTTTACGATCTTCGTTGTCATTTTTTTCGAAAAGACCAATTCTTTTTCCCAGCTTTTTTTTCTCTTTCTGTTTAAAGGCACGAACCGAGAAAAAAACGTCGAAATAATAAATTAAAACGAATAACGTGTTGAGATAATTACAGCTTCGTTCAATTTCAATTAAGAGTGACATTAAGGGGGGATTTCGCTAAACGTTGATTAGATTAGCAGTCGTATTTTATGCCGCTTTGGGCTCGACGTTAATTAAAATTGCTTCTGACAATGCAATTATACTCAACTTTTTCTTTTTCCTATCCCTTTATTTTCGTTTCGGTTTTTAATTTTTTCTTTTTAGCTCTTTTTTTTCCTATTTTGTACGAAAGTTTTGTGTGCGTAAAAAGTCCACGGTTTGGCTTTCGGGTAAAATCCCCTTTCTGTTCGTGCAACGAGAAATGGCCGGGAAAATTGCTTCAAATACTTGTTGTAATTCTTCCATGGTAGAATTGGTCGAATTCTTGTAGATGGTAGAATTGGTCGTCCACTAGGGTCTGAGGTATGGTTTTATAATCTGAAAATGTTCCATTTATTTATAACGAATTACGTCGCATTACTTTTTTTTCTTAGTTTATATAAATAAACGTAACTTTCTCAAATTGCAAAAATAACTCAGACCGTAGTGGAAGACAATGTCTACACGGAAAAAAATGAATTCATCAATTATAACAAGAATGTCAAGTAAAAATTGTATTTTCTTTTTAATGCCGGGCATCCTATTAGCTTCAAGATGGTGGCGCCACGCTCGGCGGTCAGCTCGGTTCAACCTAACCACCCCAGGTTAATACGGCGTGAAATGACCCTCGACATTTTTCGCCAATTCGCTTCCGGTCTCTAATCCGCTCTTAGTAATTTCCGCCTCATTTGACATCAGTTAACAATTTTAATTAAATTTGATTGTCGCTATAAATTCGGCCACCGATTTCGCCAGTTTTCACGCATTTTTATGCCCGAAAATTATAAGCCGCTTCGAAGAGGTCGCCATTTTTCACGCCAAAGGGCCAACCGCGACTTGTCACGTAACGGTTAGGAACGGCGGGGGCCATGGGGCCACCCACGAGGGGGAAGGTCCATTATAACCTGATACAGAGCATTAATTATAACTGCAATGGCGACTTAAAAGCTAATGAAACGCTGTGTCGCGCTGCAACTGTAGGGGGTGGAAAGGGGAGGTAGGGGTGAGTGGGAGGGGCTACCACTTGCATTTTTGGTGGTTTGGGCGAATGACGGGCTTTTAATTAGAATTCTTGACTCTTTCCATAAACCCAGTTTTACGCTCGGCTTTATATTAAACGAAATTACGCGCCCCGCTTCGCAATTAGTGGTCTTTGTTAATGCCGTACAGATGGATGATCGCCATCCTTGGAGTTAAGGTTGTTTTTTTGGACGCCATCTTGTTTGGTTAGCCTTCAAGCTGTTTTCATCAGGGTGCCTTTCTTGTGATCATTGAAGTCCATGAAAATTCATTCATTGAAGTTTAGGTCATTGAAATTCGTTGACGAACCCATTGATCACAATCTGGGTCAATGCAGGCCTTAAGAAGTCATTACATTCGCCGCCCGAGAGTTAGTTATTCTTACGTCTTTGGTTGTCTTTTAATCGTTCACAGAATTAAAAGATGTTTCACGAAACGATTGTTCCTGCTCCCAATGGTATTTAGTTTAGAAATAAACGTTACAATGTACTAAATTTTAGAAGCACAGTCAATATATGGGGAGGCTTCGCTTATATAACGACCTCATTTTTGCCCCATCCGGTACCACGAGATTCGCATTCTGCGATGTTATTTTTATTACAAATCCCAAATGATGCCGAGTTGAATTCCTGCCAGATTCCAAATTGTTTTCACAATTTTGAGAAATACGATATTTTTAACGTTCGCGAAAATAACTGAACTGGGAGGGGGAGGGAATGACGCAGTTGGTTTGCGAACCAGCTCGGATTAATGTTTCGAAATGTAGGATATTTCCAGATTGGTCAAAAAAGCAGTGGTATGCAGTTTCGGCGGTCTTTGAGTAAGCCAATAATGTTTTCAGGTTTTATGCGGACCCACTGAAATAAAACAAAAAGTTTCATCGCTTTAATTCAGTGTAGTTGCGTCTATGCTTTATTCAAAACTAGAATGATGCAGGGGAATCTATAAGCTGAATATCTATCTTTCAATGGTTAAGGGCTCCGTGAAACGGTTTTGTGCCATTTCGGTCAACTAATTTTGTTACTTGGTAGTGGGAGGGGAGGGGGGAGGACATAGCAAAGTCCTGATTGGACCCCCATGAGTCGACATCTCAATTACTGTTGGTAGGGGTAGGGGCCGCTTCGTGCACAGCTGTATAGCGATGCATCTATCAAAATGGATTCCTATTGTCTGTGCCCATTGTCGTTGCTGTCCCTTTATATTAATGTCATTCCCTGAAGTCTTCTTACATGTGCGTAGCGCTTTTCATCTTTTTTTTTCTCTCTCTTTGCGTCTAAGGCTTCGCTCGTATTTTTTTTTACTCGTGAGTTTGCTTAATGTTTTTTCTACCATCCTGGCTTTCCAATTTTCCCTTTTTTGGCATATCTCTACGGCGGGTGATGCATCTTTTTTTCATCTCTCGAAGTAACAGTTAAAATGCTTTTCCTTCCCATTGTATGATGTACGGCGCTGTCTACTCGGCGTTATTATTAGGTTATCGTATATAGCCACGCTCGGTCATTTTTAGTTAGGCTTACACCGGTCCACGGACTGAGCCCTAGCTTAGAAGATCCATTCGTTTAACTGAATTTCGCTCAAGATAATGAAGGGCATGTCGTTGGCGATTTGTACGCTTCGGAAAAACTACCTAAACTGGCATCGCTGGTGCGTAGAAATCGAAACGCGCCATCGAGGTACATGTTTCGGAGGGGTGGGCGAAAAGGGTATTTTCAACTTCTACGTGTTTCCACAAAAGGCCAGCTTTATTATTTCGGGGATAACCGATTTTTGCAGTTTTCTGACCCGCTTTTTGCTACCTTATTAAGTTCGGAAAGTCGACAATGGTTCGTCCAGATTTCTTGCCGAGATACAGAGGGGGCGCAGTGATCGATCAGTTGGAAGCAAAATAGAAGCCGAAACCCCCCTCCACTTGCCTCATCATCAGCTTAAAAGGCCGACAAAACTATAATCTAGATTGATAGAGAAGCTGAATACGTACTGAAGAAATTGGTTTGGGCGAACTGGAAGACGAGAGAGAAAAAAGTGAGCGAATCAGATAAAGCCTACTTCAATTAACGACAGTCTTGCTTCGCGAAGGAAACTGCTCGCTTTGTTTATCCTTTTGCCCGTTCGGGATGCCGTTATTATTTCTAGTGTTAAATCCTTACGCTAATGAGGTAAATACTACGTTTCGAAGTAGTTTTTTTTACCTCCTCGAAGGAGAACGTTCTTCGATGGGCCGCCATCTTGCGCTAAAACGTTCTCAGTTTCTTTGAAAACGAGATGCGTCACCCTCCTTAAACTGCACAATAAATGATACCGTCACCTCGCTTACGTTGGCGATTTTCTCCAGGGATCGTGTTTTAATCGTTAAAGGGATTTAAAAATGCATCGAAGCCGCGCAAAGATTTAAAATTTGTTGCAGGCGAAAAGAAGAGCCGCCATGTTGCAAGAAACGCATTTTAGAATTCTCCCTCGCGCTGGTCACGTGAGCATCGTTCTGTTTTCTGGGCGGCGCCATATTTGAAATTGGATATCGCGTGTGTCTTTCGCTTCAATCTTTAAAAAAAAGTTTCATTTAAATTCTTGAAAGATAAATAAATACGTGTTACTGGAAATGTGCGGGTAGCTCGAATTCTTCTCATCTGCGAAGTGGTAAATATGCGATACACGGAACCCCCCTCCCCCTACTAGCACCCAGAATTTATTGTCTTGCATTTCATTTGGATTCTGAGCAGATTACGTTATTCGCGATATCTTTTCAGCGTTGTTCTTTCGTTGCTGCAGCTTGACTCCAATAAATGAAAAAAAACTAGCATGAAAGATAAAAGCGGAGAATACATTTTCTGATAAATGACAGCGAAAGCAGGACAGGCAGCATTTTAATGAATAGGACCTATACACGCTCCTTTCAATATCTGCATTATTTTGAATAGCCTACATGTACATGCACAATGTATATTATGTTTTATATTTTATATGCACATTGATCGTGTGTGCGCTTTTAAGTTTGAATTAAGTCTCCCCTATAGCACAAGATGCTGTTGGTTACAACGTACATGTGCGTGTGTATTTTCTGTTATTATTTTGCAAAGTTAAAAAATGGTGCATTGGCAGCTAGCTGAAAGGAATTGAAGGCTTAGCGAAACATAATTCCCGCAATGCAACAATTTTCACAGATTGTTTTTTATTGAACTGATTGTTTATTTCTTTTAAGCCTAGTCGTGTGGAAATGATCGTCCGCTAGTACTCTATATGTTATATTACTTTAAAATGTCCCGTTTATTTATAAAGCATTAATAAAAAAATCTGAAATTTAATTAAACACGCATTTGCGCGTTTGATTTTACATTTCTTTCACGTTCAATTCTCGATTTTCACAAATAAATGGGACAATCAAATTCTCCGGGGGAAGGGATAATTAAATCCAACAGTGATTAGAATCAGTACAACCGAAACTATCTTTTAACGTCTACAGTATTAGGACGTCAATTTTTGCCAAAATTTTCATTATATTCAGCGCTTGGTGCGTTTCCTGTTGTCTTGTATTTTCTTTAGTTACTCCATCATATTTTCAAGGATTAGTGTATTATTTATTATAATTTTCTATTATAGAGTTTACAAGTTCGAGCATTATTTAGCTTTAGCGTCAGTAACGTAATTTATGCAAGCGCACGAGCAAAGCCAGACGTGAATTTTGTCTACAAAGCAGCTTTTTTTGGACATTTATAATTGCATTCTATAACACAATCTCCAACTTTACTTAAAGAAATAAATACTTCTATTTTTTATTCATTATATCGTTGCAGTTCTTCGCGCACCCACACATTTGTTTAATTTGTGTGGGGTAAAAAAATCCCTCCTCGGTTAAATTTTCATATCAGCAACGTCATCGAATTACTTCTCGACATCAGTTTTTTTTTTCAATTGCGTTATTTCGGATTACTCGGCGATGAAAATGTGGGTCTCGAGTCTAATCTTAATTCGTGTTTATAAATAACTCATTTAAATTCACGGAATCGTAAAATATGGTTTTCTTTTGCTAGCTCAACGCATCCGAAATCCAAGATGAGTGAAACGCAAAAAAAAAGCAGGAGGGCTTAGCAATGAATGCAAAACACGCATAGCGAAATAAGTCATTTAAAAATAAGATAAAGGCTAGACCTCCTATAACCTTTTACTTGCATACTTGTATATGCTGTGCGCCGAAGGACCGTCTCTGACTTTATGAACATTATTATTACACGAGAAAGAGGAAAGACAAAAAAAAAAGTTGAGATAAAAAATGAGTTTGCCAATTTGCATCCAAAGTGCTTTTTTATGGGCCTTTGGAAAAGAAAATGGCGGACGAGCGCTGCATTCGAGAGGAGCTATAAGGCTGCGACATGATTATTATTAGCGCAGATTTTGCGCTTTTGATTTCAACGTTTCAAAACCACCCCGAGAGCAATTTCGTGAGGCGAGAGGATTCGAACAAAACCCATTTCTTAAATATAAAACGAAAGGACAAGCCTGCTACACGCCCGATCTTATTGATTTCGCTGTATAACCAAAATCTTGCATTTTAGATAGACACAGGGTGGCACTGAGCTCCTATTGGTGGCTTTGAGCATCCTGGTTCATTAAAAACGTTAGTCCTTGCAAATTTGTCGCTGAGGTCATTGAGGTCCTGGAAAAGTGATTGACTTAGCATTTGGGATCGTTGATTGCATGTGTTTAAATAATAAAACATAATTTTAAGTGTCTTAAATTGATAGCATTTTTGCATGTGTTAAAACACCACAGGCTAAAAACCGTTTTTTTAAATCCTTGAAAAGTTAAATGGTCTATACAAGCTGCCTCGACATTCGAAAATATCTACGGCACGATCACTGATTTAGTTTGATGCAAATTATATTTTGAAAAAAAATGCATGCACATGTTTAGCAAATTTGCGAACTTTCAAGAGCTTTCAAAATGCATGGGCAATTTCTGAACATTTATTATCCGAAACGCGATAGAATTTTGAACCTACATCTAGGTGAAATTGCTCGCACATACGTTTATTAGTATTGTTATTATTTATTGAAATAATAATAATAATAACATGAAACCAGTAATCGTGCCATAGATTTATTTTTTATTTAGAAATTACCTCAAGTAGTGAAATAGCGCCTCGACTTTTGGGACACTCCGTCTTAAGAAGCGGGTGTCATTTTATTGCTTCTAATTAATTTTAACCTAGGGTCATCGGGTGACCGTGGCCGCTAGATGGCGCTGCTGCCGATCACTTACGGTACATGACGTGAGCGTGAGCACTCTCGTTTCGTACGCTTTAACCAATTATTCGCCATTTCAAATTATAATTACGAGTTGAGAGTTGATGCTTGGCCCAGGGGGGCATCTCTGCGAAATAAAACGCATGCACCAACGAAAACCAACCCTATCGTAATGAATACACCTTTCCTCATTAGCAGTCATGGTGCGAGGAATAAATTCGTCTTAGGCTTACTCGTGGTGCTAACAATGGGTTTACTGAAAGCTAAAGTGAGACTGGGCACGATTTCGCCATTGTATCGGGGGCGGGTTTTTAATTACTCCTAAGCAAGACGGGGAAAAAAACCCATTGTGGAATTGATTACATTGTTAGTGAGTTTAATTCTGCTCGAGTTTGAATAATAAAACAGCCTCGAACGAAATAACAGCGCTTTGTAATTGCTTTTTCAAATTCGGCCAACTTCACCCCACTTGGGACTATTGGACATGCATGGTACTTTGAGAGGTGCTTTGTCTCTCACTACGATACATTTTCAGACCAAAAATTGTTATTTTGATAAATAAAAAAGGTCTAACAATCTGGAGGCGAGCTCTCCAAAAATCTGTTTACTTTAAGAAAAAAGTGAATAAAGACACGAGACAATTGCCACTTGTCTTTCTACCTTTTCAACTCTAGTGCGACTGAGTCTGAAGATGCAACGGCTTGGTGGATGAAGAATACTTTACTTAAAAAATAATAATAAACAAGCCACTCTGATTATTGTCGAATCGTTAGTTGTCTTATTGTTTGGGACTAACAACATTGAGGATTTACGAAAACATTTAAGGAAATCATATTAAGCCCAACCCAAAAGGATTCCTTAAATGCAAACGAAATTACACATTGTTAACTATTTTTCCTCGTGTAGAGTTGGTCGTCCACTAGGGTCTACGATATTTTTTTTTATAATTTGAACATGCACGATTTATTTATATATATAAACAAATTAAACTTAAAAGAAAGTTATGCAATCTCCTTGTAGAAAAACGCTTATTTCCGGACGCTGATTATTTTTTCCCAATTTTTCTTTTTTTGTACATTATAAACAGGACATTTTCAAATTATAAAACCTTAGTAGACGACTAATTCTACACGGGAAAAAATTAGCAATTATGATAAGAATTTAAACAAAAATGTGTATTGAGCATCCTTTTGGCTCCAGCTTAAAAAGCCTTACAGGCAACTTTTATGATATACATTGTACAATGGAGATAATCCGAATATTCTGCGAAGTAATTTCAAATAGAGTAGAAGCTGTTGCTCTTTGTTATTGTTTCCACTTAGGGTTCGGTTGAATTTTAAATTGGTCACACTATTTTTGTTCGACAAACGACACCCAGATGTGCCGTTCGTTTAGTTTGCCTGGCTGCGGCTGGCTTTAGACCAAATTGTCTAGTTGAAAATTTTCGGCTAATTGGGCCAACCGGGGTTATTTTCAATATATAAATTTTAATTCTCCAATTAAGCTCGTTGCCGGATTATCCTAGTTGACCAATCACGCCCAGCTGGGAGGGCCGATATTAGTCAAGACGCCTAATGATTAGCAATAATTTTGCCCGCTGGGATACGTTATTTATTTTAATTTATTAATATATAATTTTTTTATTCGTCGTTTCTTCCATTAGCACTTAATCCTCATCGGCTTACGGTCCATTTTCCCCTTAAACGGCTTATATCGATGCAGGTTTCCCCCTCGATTTAAGTCATTTTATATTTGGATTTGTTGTGCCCAAAACAAGATGGCGGCCGTAAAAGTCAAGTGATTTTCAAGTGCGCTCGAGGTAATGGCTGTTAAACAGGTGTCGTAAGATTGCACTGAAATCATTAGATTAATGAGTGCACGTAGTTTGTTAACGTAATTGGAGAAGTAAAGGGGGCTAAGGGAGGAAGGGATGAGTTTTCACGTACGCAAAAGTGTCTAATTATGTGCATGTGCTTTGGAGCCACATAGGCATATAGCCTACAGTATAGTGTTTTGGGCAGAGATTGAAACAGATTTTGAAAAGTTGAGCAGAACGGTTACCAACGTCACAGCAATTTTACAATTTCACTCACCGTGCGAAGCATTATGTTGCCCTCAACTAACTTCAACTTCGCCAAAGACCTATAGGAATAAAAAAAAAAAGTAATTACTGTTGGCTAAAAAATTCAAAAGTGGATAGTTTTCCTAACTTTTATGTTGTTCTTAAAAATGTTTGAATCGTGGTCTAATTGCACTATTCGTTTTTTATCTGTATTGGGATAATCGCGAGATAAACATGACCCAGGAGAATCGGGAGTAAAAAAATAAGGATCTGGCAACATTTGAATTAAAAACCCTAATCGCTAAATGAAATGGCCCAGCAGAAAATTGCGGTGAATAATTGCTTGTCCCCATTGTCCTAATTGGTTTTGCGTGAAGAGGGGATTTTAATGAGCGCCCCCTGCCACCCTTGAAGCGTTGCATCTCGGGAATTTTTTTAATTGCCTTGCTTTTAATTAATATTAGCAGTGACAAGCATGGGACGGGGCTTGCTGATTCAATTATTGCGTCCTAATTAAGCTTAAAATCCTGCGCATGAGACCCTATGGGAAATTGCGTTTTTTCTTCTTTTTTTCTTAATCTCAGCAGCGCCACCTGTCGGCTTGCAGTTAACAAGTCAAAGAGTCGTTTTACGAAATTCAGGGGCCTTCCATAACAGTTCCAAAGTACTGTGACCCCAATAAGAAAATAACTGGTGGTGAAATAGTCAAAACTAGCGCGTGAATATGACGTATTTTAATTAATTTTTTTAAAGGACGACATGTATTAGTAATGTTTGCACATTTATTGACATGTTTAAAATTACTTTTTCCAGTAATGTTTTCCTATTTAAGGTCCTTTTTAAGTCCTACAAACGAGGTTGCTTTAATATATTGTAGTTCTATGCTGATCACTATAACATCAGTTTTTAGTGTTTTTCACCAAATAATTGGCGTTATGTGGGACACTTGTTACCTTTGGAGGATCTCCAGTTCTGACCAAAATTACTAAAAATCATGAATGCGTGTATCTTCCGTAAGCACTAGTTATGATTTCATTCAATGTCTAGCTGGTGGTTAGATAATGAATCCTCTTGATAAAATACGATGTAAATCAGTGCAGTAACAAGCAATACGCATTCCAAGCTGCCTTTTAGGGATGGATTAGTATCGTGACATTCCCGCATCTAGGGTTTAACGCCAGCTATTACACGTACTTTACATTACTCTGATGGTTTGTTGGTTCACTTCTATTTGCGTACACAAAATGCTCGGGTTTAAAGCGATAACGAGTATCGATTTCCCAACGCATCGCTTTTCCACTGGCGTTATTTTCATTTCGACGTTAAGCGTTGCGAAAACAGGAAATTGGCTCGAAACGGATTAGGTGTTCCCCTATAAACACTTCACGCCAGAGGGAAAAGAATCGGTTAAACACGTCAAACGTCATTCGCGCAATGCACCAAAATCCCCTTGGTTTTGTTTTTGTTTCGCAACAGAATAAGAAAAAGTGAAAGGGGAAAAAAAACACTTAAGAAATTCTTTGTTTACTCCACTGGTTGTGTCCACAGTTAGTGAAATCAGCATTATCATTAACGATTTTGATAACATTGGGTTTAATCGGTGAGCGCCGCATCCAATTCATTAAAAACAAGTTTTAAGTCCTTGAAATGCCATCGGTTTTGACTTAGCTGTAGACAATTGATTACGTGTTTGCGAAATTATCGTTACAATCGCTTTATTTTTGACTTTGGTTTGACTTTGTCTTGTCTACCAAGAACCATCCAATAATTTTCTGACTGTTTTATCCTAAATAATGCACGGAGACAATACGTGTGAGGTATTAAAAACGACGTTTAAGTCCTTGATTTAACCACCAAGCCTCCCTGCTGCGCAAAATCACGTTACATTTTTCTACAATTATGCTCTATGCTATCATAGCTTGGCTGCTCCCTCTGGCGGATGACAGATGATACACCGCACTTGCACTCTTGCACCGCCAAGTTCATTCTTGTAATTCCAGTGCTCTGGTTTCCTGATGAATGGACGTAACCCCCATTAGCTTTTCCCCCTCCCCTTTCGTTACTTTACTAATTGCTCGTTTGCTAATGGGGGTCTCGTAGCCTCGACTTAAGCATTGTGTAACGCGAGAATTACGCCAGCACACAGTCGCTCGAGTTAAAAAAAAAATTTAAAACAAAACTCATTTATTCTTGGCTAAAGAACTAGGCTTAAATTGACCGCTTTGACAAACCACCGCCGCCCCCTTTTTTCCTTTCAGGCAACTCGAGTGATTAATACACCGAATTAATTGTTTTCAATTATTCACGTCGCCACTGCATTATCCATGCACAAAGTTGACTTTTAAATGACTTATGAATGTCTGCCAACCTATAGTTCCTTGGACCTGTTATTTGGGCGTAGGTAGCACTGAAAATGCTGTCGAGGTACCTTAAGCATTACTCCACGCCTGTACTTTGAGAAAAAATATTTCCATTACGAACGAATTGATACCAGTAGATTGCAAACCATTTGGCATAGCCCACTTTGGTAACCACTGGTATGCGTGCCATTAACGTCGTTGACAAGTCGTTTAATTAACACAAGGGTCATTGATTGTTATGATTTAAGGTTTAATCAGTGTTCAGTTTGGGAAAACAGCAATGGTTTATTATGAAACAATTGAAATGTTCGAGGTAGTTAAATTACAATCCTGTTGACATAATGACAACCGACTGTTTAAGGTCGACCCAAAAGGATTCCCGCAATGAAGGGAGAGGGTTTGCTTCAAATATTCACTATATTTGCAAAATGTATTTTCACCAGTGTGAAATTAGCCGTACGCTGGGGTCTGAGCTGTTTTTTATAATCTGACAATATCCCTTTAATTTATGAAAGTAATTAAATAAACTTGCAAGCGTCATTAAACTTGAAAAAGCAGGGAACTACCTGTTTCCAGAGGTTACATAACTTTTTTCTTTCAAATCTATATTTCGTGTAAGTAAACAAGGAATTTTAAAATTATAAAACATAACTCGCATCCTCGTGGCGACCAATTCTTCACCGGGAAAGCTAAATTTCGCAATTATGATATGTATTTGAAGCAAAAAAAAACGCACACTGAAGGTGTTTCATTCGAAGTTGTTGCAAGTGGGCGCATTTCTAAATTTATGATCGCTACAAAAGGCCGTGTTTTAGGAACATGGTATTAGTTACCCTCTGCTTTCATCTTGATAAAGAGGAGCGCCGTAGTCGTGTTATCATTCCCAAATTTTGCCCGCGTTATTTGGGTTAATGGCGGCTGGGTGGCCGCCATCTTGGGTTCTTTTTCGCCGCTTTCTTCATTTATTTTTCACTGAACTCGGTTCTTGCCAAATGGTGTGTTTGTCTATCGCTCAAATGCATTTCTATTAATTACGTTTCGGAAAAAAAAATTGTTCCTGGAAATGGCGTCCGCATAAAACTTCTTTTTGTACACAGCGTTCCATCATCGCGACGAGCACCCCTCCTTTATACCCCCTTTTTCTTCCAGTAAGTGGAGCCTAAAGAGCTTTTAGAGTCATGAGATGGGCTGCTTTTCATACACGTCTGAAAATCCATCATTGCGAGAGAACAGGTGTTAAACGCATTAGGCACACTTTATGACTGTCATGAAATAAAAGCTGGAGAAGTTGCTATTAAAATGGTTGGTGGTGGGTGAATGAAGGGGGAGATGTGTTAGGGGTGGGGGTACGAGGAAGCGAGTTGGCTTCCGCTTTCTTATCCAATTCCTTGGTCGAACATCTTCAGCTTTGTTGCCAAACACTTTCCGCTCATTTTTTGAACATTGGTGGCGGAACACCCACGTCAAATCCTTAATAAAAATCCATCGGAAAGTACTTGAGATTGAAATTGAACTAATGTACATGTAAGTGAAGCATGTTGTCGGCTTTAGTTACTCTTAATGCAAGAGACTGCTTCCGGTACTTAAATTTCATCTCGACAATCTACTTGATGTCATAGAAATACGCCATAAGTTTTGGGACACTCGCGTTACTTGATTCTTAAAACTTGTTTTTTTCCCCATTATCTCCTGAAATTTAATGCAGGAGCTTTTTCTCTCTTTAAAAAAAATTGGGATTACAGCAAACCGGATTATTTCTGAGGCTTTGCAGAAAAGAACTACCGGAAAAGCCAGGGGACTTGTAAACTGACTGGGAAACCTGGGGATGTGAGGGGCATTTTGAAATATTTTCAACAAATCAGGGGATTTCCTAACTTTAAATCATACTTTTTCAATCCAAGAGGTATTTCATATATAGATTATAGCGTGTACCGTGTTTTATAGCTGAGGTTTTCGTTTATGCAATGAAAGGGAACCCCAATATGACGGAGCTGTTCTTCTTTCTCATGCGTGGAGGCTAATTTCCCCTCAACCCCAATATGGCGGACCAAAGGCACCCTCTATTACATGCGATTGGTCGATAGGGGAAGCCCCACCAGGCCGGTGTGAAGGATTTCAAAACAGAGGGGTTATTGGTGAGATTGCAGCGATTTTTGGCGGTTTCTATGGTCATTGTCGAATTTGTTTCCCTAAATTGAGGGGGTTTCACTTTTTTGTGCTTGGTGGACATTTGAGAGCTGAGAGCGAAGTGCTATCGGGGGAGTTACTACATGTATATGCAATACACGGTATTCGTGTCTCTCAGAGAGCTCACAATTCCAATCTGTTTATAAGAAACAGGTTGGGAGTGCTCTTAGTTATAACGAAACGACAGGATTGGGATAGACGACCTCAGACTCAGCACGGTCAGATTTCCAATACGAGTGTCGCTCTCTGCTGTTACAATATGTTCGCCTCATTTCCACATCTGAATGATCTGATCAGCTATCAGCAGATGGCGCTGCTCGTTTTGAGAAAGGTTTAATTTCACGCTATGTTTTTAATCTCTATGCCTTTTAAATGGTTTTCCATCGGATCCTCCTAACGCGTCGCGTTAATCTGCAGAAGACAATTTCTCTTTTGCTTGCTATCGCTCTCTTAATACGCTGTTATTTTGTGTGGCGCCAAATCTTCCAGGATTATCTTTTTAATTAAGGTCTTCCTGGCTTCATCCAGATGAAATTTCTTGGATTTTTAATTCCGTTATGGCGCTG
>JAQIXS010003924.1:0-16605 GCA_034700785.1 Rossiulus vilnensis | reverse complement strand
GATAACGCCACGTGTGTGGCAGGGATGATGCATTACAATGCAATACAACCCGAAAAGCAGACGACGACGCTGGACATAACGCCATAACGCGTTCTGTGTGTTTGAGCCTTAATTCCTTATGAATATATGACATTCTTCCTGGCTTTCGATGCTTTGTCATTTGTGGTGCCAAAATTTGAACGTGTGTAAAAAAAATTCCCAAATATTTATGTGAAGGAATTGCTGTCAAATTTTCAAGGTAAGTGAAGATTAATTCAATTATTTTTTAAAAGAAAAAAAACGAAAATGGCATTTTGCCCTTAGGCCTGTTATTTCAATTGGCGGATCTTTCAAATAAAATATGAGATTCGTGTTTGCAAAGATTTTCATGTGTTGATTGTTACATCAATTTTATTAATTACAAAATCATATCAAATTATGGACTGCTTCTGGCCATCTGGAGAAGAAGGGGCATAATCTAAAGTATAAGAACCGCATGGGCCCTTACAGCGTGTGTCATAAGTTGACCAATTCATAAGTCTATCAATTTAAAGAATAAACTCATATTTATTACCATGAATTTTCCAACAATATATGTCCTGAAATTACTGACAGAGAACAAACAAACATGAATTGACTGAGCTGCCATAACTCACTAGTTTCTCTATTTACTATTGACTGATAAAGAATAATTCTTTCAAAACTGTGATTACAGCAAATTTGACATTATTTGATGTTTAGATCATACAGCTGATGTTCCAAAAAATTTCTACATGAATGCGTTCCTGTTTGGTTTGACTATTTGCTAAATGCATAAATCGTTCATTAACATCTGTGTAGCCAATTAAAAATTTCGAAAAAAGTACCCAATTTGTGCTTTCTGGCTACGTACCGAATAATTGCAGCACTTTCAGCTATTTTAACTTACCCATTGATGAAATACGGGAACTGCAAAGACTGCAACAAACAGTGTAACAATCAAATAACTAAGGTTGCCCTTACAACTTTCCATATAAAACAGTTTTATTTTTAAAAATGTTTAATTGAAATGATATCTTGATTCCGCAGCTTATATTGGGAAAACTAAAGTCGAGATGATATTTTACTTTTAACCAGTGTAAGCTGTCAGTTAAGTACTGGACCGAATGTATCCAACGGTTCCTCATTTTTTCCTTGGGTGTACTCCAAGACCAGTCGAATGCACTGGTAGGACTGTAATAAAGATTTTTAAATATTGAAATTAATAAGATTTGCTCCATATAACTCATCAATGCAACAATTATTTTGTGAACATTAATAACCCCATATGTAGTTATAATGTATAATTAATAACTATATGTAGTTAAAATGTATGCGACTCGCATACAAGCTCGAGCAATAGCAAAAGGTGGATTACATAAGAACCGTAGGCCGAACAAGATAAAAACAAATAACGTGAGGTAAGTCTGAACTTCCACATATCTTCTGACCTCTTGACGGTCCTCCCCTCTTATATACTCCTCCGAGGGGGCGTGGCTCTCTCCCTGGAGAGGCCCGCAGCCTCCGTAGCCTGCTGATGTATGGCGATCTCCTTACACCCCCCCAAACGAACGCCGATGGCTTAAAAGCGTCCGATTTCTTGTCATAGAGGCCCACGAAGCTTGACCCTTTCGCACCTCCGACTCGTTAGACTTCTGGTGGTGTCGCCTAAGCGCGTTGTAACATCAAGAGGATTACCGACAGCTCCAGCTTGGAAATATTCGCCGAGGGGTGGTTGCCCTTCTGTTTGTAGCGACGAGAGGGCGGTATGGGGTACGCACCATCCCTGTGTGCGAAACAGTCCTCATACCGGTGCCTCTCGACATGGCAGAAATAGCACACTTCGCGCCCCTTCGCTGGTCTTGGTAGTCGCCGCAACACCATCCATGCCTCGTAATTCCGGTCCCCGGGAACTGGCCGCAGATACGTGGTAGTGACATCTACCCGCTCCATCCTCTTCACCTTTACCTGATATGCCGCCAATCTCGCCGGGTCCTGTCTGGTGCTGGGTGCGGGCTCCCTCAAATACTGATAAAGGGTGACGTGGAGGCCCAGTTCCGGTGCCAAGAACGTCCAATGCTTCCCGGTGGTGTTGGACGCAAGCCAACGTGATGATGGTTTAACGGAAGGGGTATGGCCCCATGGCGGTGCAGGCACCCGCGGCGCTGCTCGACTTTGCCCTTTTGTGCTTTGCTCCTCTTCGCGGTGGCCATCTCTCTTGCGTCGGCCCTCTTCCCTCATAGCGTGGACCGAAGTGGGGGATCGCCGTCCTCTTTCTTTCCTCTGCCCTTTTCCAGACTTCAGGCTGTCTTTTCCTCTCGTCCCTTTGGGTGGTGGAGTGCGATGATACGACTGACCAGGCTGCGGCGATGGGGAGCGACGCCTCGGCGGTGTCACGGGACGTGTCCCCGACGGTCCTGGCTGTGGCGATGCTACTTGCTTCCCCAATGGTGTCGTTTCCCGCATCCCCGATGGCCCTGGCTGCGGTGACGGTGACTCCCATGTGTCGGCTCCCAACACATTCGTCCCTTGCTCCGGACTCGCCCAGCCCGGTGTAGGCGACGGCAACCCGGCTGATGAGGTCGGCGGGGTTTGCAGCAACACCGTCGTCCCCATCGACCCGTCGGACCCCTGCGTCGCCTCCTCGTGCTCCACCGCCGCGACGTCGGCCGGCATCAAACACGCCGCCTCCAAGGCCTCCTTAAAAGACAGCCTACGCCGACGGAATAAGTGGCGTGTCCTCAACCTCCGCATTTGATGACATCACTATATGGTGCTCCTCCTGCGGTGCTTGCCTGTCCCGCTGCACCGGTGTTGGAGATCCTGGTGACGGCGACTGCTGGTATTCCATCGCCGGTGCTTGCGCTGGCGAGGACGGCTCCAGTTCCAGGATTTCCGGCTCGTCATCCCAAGTCCTTTCGGTCTCCCGCTGTCTGTCCTCTGGTGACCGCAGGTCGGTCAGTGTCACCAGGCATTGGCGAATTGGGGTAACGTCCAGCAAACGCTCGATGACTTCCCTTTGCCGTCGTTGCTGTATGTCCTCAGCCGTCATCTGTCGGTCTAATAGCAGCGCCGCCTCCGCCAACAAGGCTCCGCTTTCTTCTCGTCGACACGCCTTATCGTATGCATTTCCTAACGCCCGCAGCTGTTCCGCCTGTTGCCTCACCACTACTTGCAGCCAGTCGACGTTGGCACTGAGGCCCCTGCGATCTTAATTGCAGGCCTCCATCGCCCTCCACACCTGCTGCTGAGCCACAGAGCACGTGGCTGGTGCACCATGCTGCAGAAAGGCTGCGAGGCCCTCATACACCGGCCCCATGATGCGCTACAGCGCAGACCCCTGCATCGCCTCGGCGACTGTCGTCAGAGTTAAAAACACCAAACCTGGTACTGGTGCCTGAGGCGGTGCTTGCTGCCGATCGTCCGGTGGCGGTTGCGGGCATCGTAACAATAACTCCCGCACAGCTGCTGGATCCGGTCTGGCTTCCTGTGCGGCCGCTCCCACTGCCTCAGCGATGGGTGGTGCTACGTCCCACACGTCTTGGTAGTGGGGCCGTCTCTCTCGCCGCCAATGCCGCCATGATGCGTCGTCTCAATTGCTCCCTGAGCTGGTCCTCCATATGGGGAATAGACTAACAAACTGAGCTACAGGATTAACAATTAAAGCAAAAAAATGCGACTTGGACTTAAACTTGGACGATGTGCTCTCCACGAAGACGAATAACGGTCTAAGGAGAAAACCGTCACCAAAAGACCATCCCCTGGGACCAACCACGTGATCCTCCCTGGAAAAAGTAGTGTCTAAGTAAATACAGCAGCATTGCTCCGAACCCGGGTCATCTTCATCACCCTAAAAGCCTGAGAAATCTGATCTTCCAGTGTCTTTCCGGCATCATAAAAGTGACCCGGTGGGCGGGAGATCATAAACTGGGTGCTCTGCGGTTTCGGACCGTGGCCAATTCTCCATGCCGACATACTCTAACAGAAGAGAATCGTCATCCTAGACTTCTCCATTATTATAGAATTCGGGGTTGAGAACATCTTCATATGTTCGCGCCAGTTTGACGTCTCAGCCTTTATTCGTAAGATGTTGGGCCGCCCTCGCCACCTTATAAAACAGTGTTAGGGTCACGTTTTGATTTCCCGGCCATGACTTATTCAACTCCCGCAGTTCCATGAAGTGCGTCAGGGTGACATAACGCTGCACGTAGAACTTCTGCTCGGATGACCCCATGCCTTGCTGCTCGACGTAGTCCGCCACCATGTCCGCAAAGGCCGCGACGACCTCCACTCCAAAAATGGTGAGTATTTTCAGGTATGCCGGGTTTAGGTCAATGGTCCTCAAGAATTGGAATCTTGCGGGCTTCCGGATGCTTCTGCCACACCTTGACGTATTAATTACCGGTCGTATGCCTGTCACTTCCGTCTCCCCGCTGTGGCGGTTGCGCGGATCCGTAGCCCAGCAGTCACTCTCCCGCAACTCGCCGCCGCTGACCCGCTTGGACCTGGCGATGGGCTGTGACTAGGTCAATCCCCGCCGCCCCGTCCCTGGCTAGGGTGACGTCCTCTACGTGATACACGCCCTTCGACACGGCTCGCTGCGGATCCCATACTTTCACCACCTCTTGCCGCGGTGCTTACTTTGCTGCAAACCCCTTGACCGCGCAACTCTTCGGATGTGCCCGCAGCATCACGCTTTCCCCCACGTGAAAGGACATACGTCTAGCGCCGACTCTGCCGCTAGCCTCCGTTCGTCCTGTGCCAGCTCCAACTTATCTACCGTCGCCACGCATTGACTTGCTACCAGTTGCAGGAAGGTGTTAAAAGGATGCTTGCAGAATAAGGGATCCGCACACCTTTGATTGAACGCCAGCAAGTTGTCCCTCGGCGACCTTGGTAGGCGTGCAAAGGTAATGAGAAACGGAGACGCTTCCGACACCTTGCTTGTTGCAGAGTTAAGGGCCCATCTCACCGCTGGTAGGAAGACATCCCACGTATCGTACACCCCCTCCGTTGCGATAGCTAACTTTACCTTAAGCTCCCTATGTCTCCTCTCCACTGGGTTCGCCTGCAATTTGGTATTTGGCGATGTGGAAAAGCTTGAATCCCATCGCCGCCGCCGTGCATTCCATTACCGCCAAAGCGAACTGAGGTCCGTTGTCGCAACGGACGGTCTTCGGCGTTCCATACCTGAAGCAAACCTCGTCGATCACCAGCTTGGATATCGTCTCTGCCTTAGCATCTCTCAACGGGAATAGCTCCACAAATGCCGACGCCGAGTCAGATGCCGTCAAAATAAAGTTGTGGCCCGCCGCCGTGACGGGCAGCGGGCCTACGATGTCAATATTGACCGTCTCAAAACGGTGTGGGATCTTGTGTTGTCTTTGCCTTAAAGCGCTGGCATGTTAGGCACTGGGCTATAAACGCCTGGATGTGCTTCCTAATCCGGACCAGTAATAGAACTGCGAGATTTGGGCCATTGTCCCCAGCACCCCCGGATGTCCAGCCTCGTTAGTGCAGTGATGTGCTGCGAGGACCTGATGCTGCAGGCTACTTGGGACAACCAGCCTAGGCTCTTCCCCATCCAGCCCCGGTAAGTATCTGTGCAATACCCCTTTTTGCATGACATATCCGCGCCTTGAATGCGTTCGAAACGTAACAGATTTCTCCTCGACGCTTTCCAGCGCTTGTATAATCGGCGCCAGGCCTGCGTCCGCCCGCTGTAGCTCCCTGAAATCTGCCGACGAGTGTTTCCGGTTCAGTACTTAAATGGCCTGCACGAGCACTACCCGTTCGGTGCCCCCTGCTTGTCTGGATAACATGTCCGCCAGCACATTGAGTTTGCCCGGGATGTATTGCACATCGAAGACAAACTGCTGCACCTCCATTATCCACCTCGCCAACCTGCCCGACGGTGTCTTGGTTGCCAAAAGCCATCGCAGTGGGCTATGGTCGGTGTGGACCACGAAAGTCAGCCCATCCAGGTATCCCCTGAATTTCTTTATGGCCCACACCACTGCCAAGCACTCCTTTTCGGTGGCCGAATAGTTCGTCTGCGCCGGATTCAGCAGCTTGGATGCATACTCCACTACGCGAACTTCATCCTCATCGCACTGTGCGAGGAAGGCCCCCAACACATAGTTGCTCGCGTCTAATGGTCATTCACTTTTAACATTTATTGAGCCTGCTCGTATCGTAAAAAAAATTTTCGTTGGGGTTTTTCTCGCTTAAACCCTTGATTTATGGCGCTAGAATTGATAATTGTCAACCCTTTGCCCCCAGCGTTCACGCAACCCTTTAAGCCCCCTTAGTCGCCACTCGCTACCCCTTTGGTGCCGCACTCGAGCGCCATAAACGTGAGTTTTATCGCCACTCACGCGTGTCCGGTTAGATTTGGCTTTTACATTGAACACATTTTTGCTTCGAAAAGTAAATAAATAATTTTAGCAATTAAAATAAGTAGGCTATCTTTTTTGAGTGGTGGGCACCCTGGTGTAACTTCACCCTTGAAAATTCCAACTGACTATCCGTGTCCACTTGTCAAATCCCTTCTCACAGTCCGGTTTTCGGACCCCCCTCTCGTTGCTTTCTAGTTATCCTGATTATAATAAACGGCCATTTCAAAAATGAACAGTCTTAATTTAAATTAATTTAATTGCTTACCTTTGCCATGGCCATGGATGTTCCTTCCAACAATGCGAAGACATAGTGTGCAGACAAAATATGGCTGATGTCACATGACTCAGTTGCTCAAGACATTCCCAACGATTATTAGAACTGGCAGTATGGTGGCGCTACTGTCCGCTCCGAAAGTGGTCATTTAATGACCAGAAACCGACGTCGTATTCGACGTGTTTTAAACTCCATCGCTAAAAGACGTCAAACAGACGTCATTTTAGACGTGTTTTAATAAATTTAAAATTCTAAAAAAATAAATATTTATCATTTTTAAGTGTTTTTAAATATGTTTAATAACAATAAACAAATTTTTCTAATCTCTGTGCCTTTTTGGAAGACGTCAGATCAGACGTCTAATTTTGGTCAAAACCTGACCAAAAACAGACGTCGTTTTCTGGGGTGCAGACGTCTTCAGACAGCTTGACGTCTTTTTGTCGTCAGTGTGCTACGTGGGCAATTTCAAAGATTTAATATTTATTATTTTATTTATATTGCATGAAATGTAACATTCTGAAATTAATGTATACATTTATTTTATGTATATATTATGTTGATATTATATTATAGTAAAGTTAATTGAATTAAGAAACGTTTATAATTCATTAAGCTTAACTATAAAATATATATATAATTATATATATATATATAATTTCAAATGTTATATATATATTCATATAACAACTTTTTAAGTATCTTTATTAGATTAATTACATGCTTTATGAATTTATCGTAATTAATTTTGAGCAAATATTCATTAAACAATAATTTTATATCATACTTATAATTGATGCATAATGTTTGGACAAGCAAATGCCATGTCATTATTAGAGCGCAACCTGATGCAGTTTTCTGGAAAAAAATGTTACCTAAACTTCGTAGTTTCTTCATGAACTCTGTATTACAGGAAATTGTCGACTCAAGATTTAAACGAGGAATGCCACTGCGAAAGCCAATAATGACTACTGAAGTTAAACAAAGCAATAAAACATCTGCTGGAGCCAAACAATTAAGGTAAAGCCGACCACCCCCAATCCTAACCATACAATTATCCCAACCTGTAGAATCCCATGCATAAAATCATGTAATTTTTGATACATATTTTTGCATTAAATAAAAACTTTCAAAAGAGAATGAAATGCTTGTAATGATTCCAATTGAATTCAAGAAGGGATCCAGCATTGGTTTTAGAAGATATCTTGAGAGGTAAGTTAATATGGAGCATATTTGAAACTTACCTATTCAACAACCTGCCAATCACGAGTTTCCATTTTGCGCCCATAGATGGCGCTGCTATGGCGTCAAATTGCATTTTGTGGTGTAAAATTTCATTGTTGCCTTGGAAAAAACAAAATTAAAAATAACTAAAACATGAAATTTAAAAAAACCAAAGCTGGAGCGCAAGTAGTTGATCTATAGATTCTATCACATTAATTTATTTGTAATGACATTAAGTTTTTTGAGTTAAAAATTTGTTTCGAAAATGTATTTTAATTTCGCGAAATAAAAAGATGCCTGATGTGACCAGATCGTGCCAATGTAAATTCTTCATCTAATAATATATTTCCCCTACCTTACGAGGCTCTGACTTTTTGGTGCCAATATTTGAATTTCCGTGCCGAAAAATCTCAATTATTTGCCAAGGAATAGCTGTCATTTCTTAAGGTAAGACAGATTTTATTCATTTATATACTTGAATAAATGTAGGCTATAATTTCACTCACGAAAATATGATTTTGCCCTTAGGCCCCATCTCCATTAACGGTTATTTATGAACCACATTGCAATAACATGATAAGCAAGTGAAACAGTATAATGATTGAATCTGCAATATAAATTCTCCATTATTAAAATGTCATAGAACTGCGACGCAGGACAGGTGCTATATGTAATTGAAAGGATTTGTATAAGGCAAACCTATTGCAAAAATAACCATGAACTGATCTTCATGCAATAATTGATGCAATAGAGCCTCTGACCAAAAAAGGTAAGCGAATAGAAAGAATTCGATTTCTTTCATTTCCCTCGTAAAAATTAATTCATTGTCACTAATATAACGTTATCATTCTCAATTTTAAGCTCCTGCACTCCACAACAAAGCTCCTTGGATTAGGCAGGCGATGCGAAATGCCGCATAGGACCTTATCACAAGACGGAACACGACCTTCGACAAAAAAAGGTAAGTGAATCGAAATATTTGGATTTCTTACATTTCCCTCATACCAATTAATTTAATATCACTAATAGAACATTTTATACTAAATTTTCAGCTCCTGCACTCCTAAACAAAGTTCCTTGGATTAGGCAGGCGATGCGAAATGCCGCATCGGACCTAATCGCAAGATGGAACACGGCGTCCGACCAAAAATGGTAAGCTAATCGAAATATTTGGATTGTAGTGACCAGAGGTCAAAGGAGAATAACGCCGGAATTTGGGCGGTAAGGTCAACCGCATTTTAATGCGGTGTGGACCGAAATCACTTGCATTCCATTCAGGATTCGAATGGAATGCAAGGTGACGAAAAGGAAAACGACCAGACTGGAAGACAGTCTGCCCTGGTCCTTGCTCAGGAGTGGAGCACTCTGGTCGGCGTATATTCTTGGAGATAAAGAGCCAGGCTGGCTCGGAGTTTGGATTATGACTGTAAACCCAAGTTTAGTATTAAAGGCCGCCTGATTCCGGAAAAGATCCCAGGACAGAAATGCCGCATCGGACCTAATCGCAAGATGGAACACGACCTCCGATCAAAAAAGGTAAACGAATCGAAATATGTGGATTTCTTACATTTACTTTATACCAATTAATTTAATATCACTAATAGAACGTTTTTATTTTAAATTTTCAGCTCCTGCACTCCTATGCCACCCAATGACTACATATATACATTTATTTAATAATCCTAATTTCACATATTTTATAAAGAATTTATTTCACTGCCCATATGCCAGAAATTTGTATCACATTTAAAGGTTTTTGTTTTAGTTGCATATCTTTTATCTAGAAAAGACTGACCCAATGTATGAATTCATAATAATAACTAGTTACCTGGTTTTCTTCTCGACTAAAATATTTCTGTTCAATAACCTGTAAATACGAGGATATTTTAAATGTTGGCTTGTAACTTTGGCATTGGCAATCCAGATGAAAAATAACAAAAGTAAATAAATTGTAATACCTTATTTAAAACCTGCTTAGTTTGACTGCATTACTGGATCCTGTTGCTAAAGATTTTACTTGATGGCAATCCTAAAACCAATTTGACATTTTACATAAGGAATATTTTGCTCATTTAGCTACTTTACATATACTTTACATTTAATCATAATACACGAAAACAAGAATGCATGATGCCATAATGAAGTAATTAAAACAGTACGAGTGCCACTGAGAAAAGGATTTTGGGAATGTTCTCTCGACACCCTCCTAAGGCTGCAAAGTCTGTTTTTTTAGTATACAGTAGGCAGAATCAGTATTGGCACACTCAATAAAATAAATACAATTTGTGAAATAAAAAAAATTGTTTCGGACTATTACTTATTTTTTACATGCAAGCAAAATATGAATGACAAATAAATTATAATTAAAGATGAGCCAAAAGAATGCCCACAATTCAAAATTATTACTGACATATTTTTGCTTGAGTAGAAAAAGAATTGAGAAATTTTAAAATATCTATGAAAAAATTCGAAGGAGTTTGCCATGCAGGGAGGCCCCCGTTTTAGTTCGCAATACGGTTTTTCAGGTTTCTAAATTTTTTGTCAATATGAACGGGGCATTTTGAAATTATGAACTACAGCTGAAACCCTTATGGACGACTAACTCTACACTGGTAAAAATAATGTAGAATTGATCGTTTACTAGGGTTTCAGCAGTCGGTTAAAAAATAATGTAGAATTGGTATTTCACTAGGGTAAACTTTTTAGCAGTAGGTTCACAAAGTGTGCCAATAATTTTTTTCAACGAAATTTGAAGTTTTTCCATTTTGTTATTACTTAGTAACTTACTTTTCATTCCTTTTTTTGCCCAATGTAATTGGGTGTTCCTGTAATTCTGAAACAATTTTAAAAACGACGTTAATTTTATTTAAGAAATGTATTATTTTATTGAGTGTGCCAATAGTACTTATTTTGCTCACTGTAGGCAATATAAAGAACACCGTAATGTTTGTCTCAGCCATTGGGGACGGGACCTATCCGATCCCGCTTTCTCAGCGGTACAGCAATTCCAAAACTCCTGTCACATCACCGTCATGTAATTAAGGCATCCTGTTAGAAGTAGTTTTGAAATTACGTAAAATTTACAGCGGACTCGAACGCATTCGATTACAAATCGTGGATACACATTTTGATTAAATTATTTAAAAAACAAAGCAGGAACAGTGTTGGAAAACATTCCTTTAAGATTTATTTGAAATTGCATGTGCTGGCCCTGGCTCTTTGGCTGATGGCAGAGCACATGCTTTGTATTTGCCTGGCATGCACATGCAGCATTCTTAAACTGATTCTTTTTGATTTTAAAACTGAATTGTGTTTTTATTTGTTGTGTTGACTTTTTGCTTTGATCAAGTTCAGTTAAACAATTTTTACTGCTGCAGATTTTACTTGGAATTAATTAAAAAAAGTTCAAAACGGAAATGCTAAAGTCTAGCAAGAGTTATTGACAACAAACAGTTTATGCTAAGTGCAACTTTCAAGAAATGTTTTCGAAATAACAATAAAGAAGCCAGAATTTTTAAAAATGAGGGAAATTCCTTATAATTTCGTTCCAACTCTCAATTTATAAAGAGGATTTTGAATGGCCCTTCCCATGAAAGTGCTCCAATGCTAAGAAAATGAAGTTTTGCGGCCATATAAATAAATCATATGCATCAATTAAAGATTCCTAATGAGCAGTTTGACAAGGGCCCTCATTTAATAGCTGCAGCTGCATAAAAACCCAACATATATTTTTTAGAAATAAATATATTAATACTTTCCTTTATCATAACGCTAAAAATACAATTGCCCAGAAACACTAGAGCTGCAAAAATTTTTAGTAATAAATATTGCCTATACCACTGCATATTTTTTTACACTACTGAACTTGCTTTCAAAAAGTCAATTGATTGGTCTGGGAAAGTCACCGAAATGATTTTGTAGGCTTTTTAAAAAACCTGATTTTTTTTAAAATGCTGTAGCTCAAGTTGGTGTGATGCGGACTACCTCATTTCTTCAGGTCTGTGCGTCCAATACTTTTTACAAAATTTCATCATTTTGCACGCCCATATAACTTAATCTTGAAAATGTTTGCACATTTTAATTGCAGGATAAAGCCCCCTTGATTTGAGGCCGTGATCCTCTCCACCCAAAGCTTACATTGTCTCAGCCATGATAGAATAACGAGACCACATCAAAAATTAACTTCATCCAACATTTGCTTTAATTTTAAGTGTCTAGAGGTCTAACAGGATCAACAGAGGTAAATTTAGTGCCTTGATTCTCCACGTTGGTAGGATTCAACTTTACGAAGTCCTCTTCGTCACTAAACATTTCAGCATCTTCATTAGTCTCTGTGAACGGCTGCGCTGACGGTGGTGCCTGATCATGTGCCAGAGTTTTATAAATAGTCATTGCCTGAAACGAGATCGCAATTATTGCAAAAACTGTTTCGGGGAATGCCTAGCTGACGAAAGTATGCTCACTTGCGTAACCATCGTGCTGACATCACCGGCATTAGCTGGTAAAATGACCGTGTTTCCAGCTTTTGCGATTTTCCCGAACGCTTGGACGTATAATTCAGCCACGTTGAAGGAGGCTGCATTCATGCCTTGCTTTAAATGTTTAAACATGGTAAATTTAAAGTTCCGATTATCTGATATCCGAACAAAAATCGAAAGCAAACTTTTAAGGATTTGTATTCGTATTTCAAAGTATTTCTTTCTTGTACAGACAAATGTTACTACCTGTTGCGTCAGGGACTCTGCAATGACACGGACAGATTTGGCCCTAGCCTGGGCGGTGGCAAGAATGGCTGATGCTTGACCTACAAGATAAGACAACTGATGAGAATTCTATCCGGTGAAAAGTGCTCCGAAAAGAAGGCTCGGGTTTACCTTGAGCTTTATTAATTAGCTCGGTCTTATCGGCTTCAGAGTTGAGGATTCTGGCCCGCTTTTTACCCTCGGCTACGTTGATGTCGGCTTCGCGGACGCCTTCAGATTCCAGAATAGCTGCGCGTTTCTTCCTCTCGGCCTCCACCTGCATCTGCATGGCTTCCTGCACTCGAGGAGGCAACTTGATATCCCCTGCAATTAAATCACGGTAAGTGTTACCATTCACTCTCTCCATAACGTTGTATGTGCCACATGTATTGCACCACCAAAAACGTTCAAAACACCCTTTTCTCTTAAGGTAAGTAAGACAGCAGCGTTGACGCCCTGGTTTTAAAAACTCGCTCCTGGAACATGTTCTTACAGAACACTGGCATAGTTCCATGGACCCAACTTTGGCGAACCTTTATTCATGCACAGACTAAGAATGTTTGGTTTCTAGTCAGTACGCCTATAGGCACTTACGCCGTTATGGTTTGGCACCCTACCATTGTGCGATTATGACACGAGGTAACACATAAGCTTGTTGTTTTTGGTATTACCTTAATGCATTTGTTGTTTTTTTCCCCAAATTATCAAGATCTGAAGAAGGGGTGCAGCTTATTCACAGACTTTTCAAAATCTTTCGATTACTGGCATCGCCCGTCTGGTAGTTTTAACTGGTTTTACAGGCAATTTTAATCTGCTTTGTGAAAAATCGACTCTCAATTATAAATTAAGTTTAATAGTTCATTTTATGTATAATTTCAACTTTCATAATCAAATGGTCCAATTTCTGGGTGCGGCTTATATGCGAGCAAATACGGTAATTATTTTTAAAAGTGGATTAAGACGAGAATATCCAAATAACCGAAATCCCAGAATCTATATGCATTCATAATATCTTCAACATGCAGTTTTGTTCAATACGTACTTATTTCATAACGCAAGCAGCTTATTCCCCACGCTGCGCTGGCTTTATTGATAACTTCTGCAAAAATAAAACTGCTCGTTAACACTTGCAGGACAGTAAGCTACGAAATATTTTCCCCCAAAGAAAACCCCTCCTTGCCGACAATTGCCACATTGAGGGATTCCCGCTCTCGGAACACGCTGTCTAAAGGAATTTTCCCCAATTCCGACCTCATGGTGGTCTGAGCCAGCTGCGTGATGGCGAATTCCGGATCTTCGACACCATAACTGGCCTGAAAGTGTTCATCGATGAGCGGCATAAAAAGGCGGTGCAATAAAAAAACAATAATCTCATGCATTCACCTTGTAAGGATCCAAAACTTTAAGGTACAAAATGCCGTCGATATTAAGAGTCACGTTGTCTGCAATGAAAAAACCCCAACCCTTGCAAATGTTTCCAGCCATCAGCAGATTTATCAGAGATGTAAGGATGCGAGCTTACCAACTGTGATAGCCGACTGCTTAGGGATGTCAATCGCGATTTCTTTCAAGCTTTGCACGTATTTGATTCTGTCAATCACTGGAAATAAGAAGTTCAAACCCTGAAAAGAAGGATACGTCTTAAAAACTACACCACTTGGATACGCTGCTAAAAGTCGTTCAATTAATTAACGTAGCTGAGCTATCACATCCTTCGTTGACGTTTTTGAAAAAGTAATAGCGTAAGGTTGAGCCGCAAGCATGCCCACCCATGCAACAATTTTACTCGAACAACACATTATAATTGCTCAATTTATTTTTCCAAATGTAGAATTGTTTGTCCACTAGGGTTCCAGCTTTAGTTCATAATTTCAAAAGGCGTCGTTTATTTACAAAAAAAAAGGTTCGATGGCGGTTGCCATGCAGGGGAAAATCCTGGTTTTCAGAGATCGCGTAACGTTTCTTTTACAAATTTCTAACTTTTTGTACAAATAAACGGAGCATTTTAAAATCGGAACCCTAGTGGACGACCAATTTCACATTGGCAAATATAAATTGAGTAGCTACAATAAATATTTCATGCAAAAAACGCATGGTGGGTATGCTTGCGGCTCATCGTTATGGGATAAATAAAGGGTGCCAAACCATAACGTATCAAGTGCCAGAAAACCGACTGTAAAGGAGGGAAAATAGCACAAATTGGGGATGTGACGATGGTTTGCCACTCTTCAAAAGACCCATCAAAAGGTTTAGTGGCCGTTGTTGACATTTTTTCTTGACACAATCTTTACTGACCGGCTGCAACAGCCTGTGATATTTTCCCATCCGTTCCACTATCCACGCCTCCTGCTGAGGTACAAATAGGACAACCGTGTTCATCGGAGTCCTGGAGGACCAGCGAACGTTCGTCACCTGAGTTCCGAAGGCGAACTTCTGCAATTGCGTTCATTACGAAGGATTTAGTACACATCCATTTTGACAAATGCTCACAATTTCAAATGATGCAAGCAGGAGCAACCCATCGAATCTAATTGCAAACGCCCGCTAACCTGGAACCGGCACGCGTTCGACAAAGAACCAGGACGCAAAACGGCCCTCACGATGGGTGACAGCATCGCTGGCTAATTCTTCAGGACGACTTAAATTGAGTGTTTCGGCCTCTGGAACGTCCTTCTCTAACTTTTTCAAAGGTTTGTCTCTAGATAGCCATGGCCCATGCGCCCATTATGCAAGATTGCAAGCTGACGCCATTTTGCGCCGTTAAACAGTGTTGCCAATTCATTAGGACAAATTCCTGGGTAATTTGTAACATTGATCTGGCAGCGTTGGTCGGCACGCGAAAAATGTGGAATTTGATTGGGCTGGTTGTCCGTATGTAATAGTTGATTATGATTATTATTCTGTTGCAAACTTCGTTGGCATGTTCTCTGCTTTATTACCGTAACCTTTCTGCTATTTTATAATCCGGTAAAGCAAATGTCTTTAAATTATTTCTCAAGTATTCGTACATGCAGCGGTGCCCTACCCCCTGAATAAACACATGAAAAGGACGTGAACCTTATAACAGCATTGCAGTGAATCGTCGAAGATTTCAACTTCGGTTTATAGCACACTGGGACAGCTGGGTTTCTTGTTAATATGAGTGTTCTATTAGCACGTTTTCCCTGCCGTGCGTACGGAGGACGTTTGGGAGTTGGAAAAGCACATGGTAGTCTATTCAAGGTAATGTATTTATCGTTTCTTAGCGACATATAATTAATGAGACTTAATTGAGATTTTTCAAGAGGTCTAAGGATTACTTCAATTCAATTCCAATCATTACCCTGCTGTCGGAAAGGATATGTCATGTGGTGGAGGGGGTGTAATACACCAGCCTAGGCTGATGTCACCATGCATCATCATTGCCCAACTGAATTTCTTTTAGCTTAAGCCCAAGTGCTGTCATTCGGACGAGAATTCCAAGTTCGAAAATCTGATGGCATGCAAAAAATAACATTTAAGTAGGGATCTGAATGAGCAGTTTCATAAGAGGCTTGGAATGTGTGTTAGGTCTTACCACCTCGGTGGTTTTGTGCTAAAATTTCCTCCACCAAATTATAATTCCTATGCAAAGTCGAGTCTCCGTCTTTTCTCATTGTCCCCCACTGGAGATCCTTGATCATTTAGGAAACCCTGGTATCCAAGCTCTGCACTACACCGTTTCGAAATACTCGATAAAACCTTGTAAATATAGACCAGCAATATTCAAGAAGGTTTTACTTATACCTCATCCACTTTTTGATATTAATTTCTGATTAATCTTTGTACAAATCTAAGGTGTTGATTAGCCTAACCTGCAAGTTTGCAAATATGCATGCCCCAGTGCATATCATCTGTGATGGTGATTCCCAGTCCTGAATCACTACGTTTACATGCACCGTTTAAAGTATTTTGTCCTGAGTCAAAGTAGGTATGTAAACACCTTACCTTGTGA
>JAQIXS010003923.1:0-16608 GCA_034700785.1 Rossiulus vilnensis | reverse complement strand
TTAAATGGTACATTGTAATAAAGTACTGAGGTTTTGAGTTCATACAAATATAAGTACCAATCAGTATATCGTTTGAAGTGATAACAGTACATCCGTACTGGTATTACTATAAACGATTTTGCGCTGATATTTGTAAAAACTGAAAACCTTAGTAGTGATTTAAAAAATGTACAAAGTGGAACTAATTGCATCTTCATGTACAGTATATGCCAGTAATAAATATCACTCTGAGACAAAGACTTTGTGAAAATGTACTGGCAAAACCACTGTTGACCACTATAACTCACTGATATCAGTGTGTTTCTACAAATATCAGTACATAACAGTACATCTGTACTGATATCACCACACATTTTATACTGATCTATAATCTTTCCACCAGGGCAAATATACAGTATTTTTGTAGAAATGATAGCCACAGGCGAAATGCATTAAAAATATCAACACATTGTTGAATAGCATTAAATCACCAGTGATGTTATTGAAATTCGCTATAGTAACTAATCCTAAGATATTTACGAAATCTTACTTTTTAATCGATTTACCTTAGCAAACGTGAATGAAAAATGCCACCAGAAATAACAAGTTTTACGTGTATTTTCTTACATCATATTTTAGAATCTTGATCATGAAAAGAATCGCAGGCGATTTTTTGTGTGGGAAAGTCTAGATATAATCGACTTAACTAATTTTGGGAGGTTTCGGCGCTTTTATCCTCCTGGATCAGTCCATTCTCTCGATTAAATTAATCATACACTGAAGACACCCGCACTATCTTTACAGAGACTAAAACTGCAATTCCTACGTTAGTTGTTAACTGTGGACTCAACTATTTATCTGGTGTTTCAATCAGAAGTAGATTACGTAGTTCCCGTGATTAATCGTGCATTTCATCTTACATGTAGTAGCAATAATAACTTTCTATAAACACAGAAGGCTGTTATTAAGTTGCCATAAGTTGTATTACCAGATTGACTACAGTATAGTATCATATTTAAGTTTATAATCATTTAAGTAATCAATTTCTGCATGGTGTGGATAATTTTACTTCTTATTAGAAACAACTGAGTATACATACATGTACATGTAGACAGCAAACCACCCTCTGCATGTAAATTAGATGCTAAGTTATTGTGATTTCAAATAGACCATTTCGGAAATAAACATTTAACTATAAGCTTAATTGTTGATCACTAGCGCCAGATTTCAAGCGTACAAGACAGACATTTAAAAATTCTACCCTTCACAATTGTTTCAAAACATTTATTCAGGGCAGCTTTAGGCAAAAAGAACAATAATAATATGTACATGTATGACGTCAACATGCGATATATAATGGCACTTGTAACCCGTGATGCACAGAATTTACGATAATTTTTTATTTTGATTATGCAAAAACTTAAGCAAGATTAGCATTTTTAAGAACAAGTTAAGATCATTTTATAACTACATTTTGCCCATGTCAATTAGTAATCATTTGGAAAATCCTTAGTTAATCAATAAGTTCCAAGGAATGTATCCATCATCCATCATAGCTGTTCGTGTAATTTACTTTAAAAACATTCCACAGAGTAAAGTAGAAAAACCAGATTGCCCTGTTTGTGTTTACTGGAAAACTTCGTATTGTATTAAACGGAAGCCCTTATTTCGCATCTTTTTCATAGAAAGGTTCGGCAATATGCAAATTAAAAAAGCTAAAATTAAACTTGGAGGGCCTTTGCAATGATGTTGAATCAGACATTCTTGCCTATTCAGATTTGGTCCTAAGCCTAAAATATTTATCATCACTGAAGTCTCTCAAAGCTGATTCTAATGTGTTGAGAAATGTTACCATTTACTAATTACAATTCCGGTATAAGCTTTAATGAATTTGAATCATAAGTTCATTTTATAATCTACAACGCTTTAAATGAATTACAACTTGTTTACACAGTTCAATTCAATTCAACTCAGTACCCTACTAGCAGCAAGTGATATGCCATGTGGTAGTAGGATTTAATCCATCAACCCACCTCAATGGGGTACACACCAACATCACTGTAACATTTAATTTCATCCAGCTTAAGGGTATCCTTTGCAAGAGCATTCCAACGTCGAATGGTATGCAAGAAAAATGACCACTAGTACGGATTCGAATGTGCTCGGAGTTCCGTAAGTGGACTGGAATGACCGTTTCTACCACCTCGGTAGTTACTTTTAACGATACCCTCCATCAAATTACAATTACCTGACAAGGTAAATTTTTCAAAGAGCCCCATGCTTTGAGCCTCCTGTCTTGATATCAAGCTCTCCCATTGTAGATCCTTGATCATTTGGGTGATGCTCTCCTCTCGCTGGTATTTACCAGTTACAAAACTTCCAGCAGCTCTACACTGCACCATTTCAAGCTTCTGATTGCGACCATCCCTACAAAGATTCCAAATTGGGCAGCAGTACCCGACTAGAGGTCGGACTAATGACAAATATCCAGTCTCTTTAACGTTTTAAGGACAATTTCGAAAAATTATTCGCCCAAATCTAAGGCCACACTAGTAATTTTATTGATGTGTGTATCCCAGCACATATCGTCCGTGATGGCGATTCCCAACGACTTTTAAAGGAACACCCTCTAGTTTGTAGTCTGGTGTTGTTTTCGCTCTTTTACAGGAAATCCTCATGACCAAACACTTGTCTTTATTGAGCTTAAGTTGCCATGTTCTTAAAGATCCTCAACTCTGACCACATCGTACAGTGCAGAATCGTCAGCAAACAATTTAGAATTGCAAGAAAATAAATTAGGCAGATCATTGACAAACAGCAGGAACAGTATAAGGGGCCTAAAACACTGCCTTGGCAGAACTAGAGATTTTACATTGACCCAACCGGATCCTTTTCCATCGATAACTACTTTTTGCCTGAGAATTGACACAAAACGATTCAATCCACATTAGAATGTGTTCATGTACCTCAAAAGATTTTAATTTTTGCAACAATCTTTGGTAAGGTACAGCATCGAATTATTTTTCAAATTTCGTGTATTGTTTATAAATAAACGGCACATTTTCCAAAGGTATGAAATGTGCCAGATCCTGGTACAAGACCAATATTACATGGTCAAAATTATTTCAGACTTGGGATTAAGCATTTGAAGAGCGATGGACTATGTTTTTTTGCCATTGTGGGCATATTAGCTTGTGCGTTTGAATTACCTTTCAAGCTCACTAGATAAAATCAAGTAAGAGATATATACCATGCAAAAAAATCACTCAGTATTGCTTCAAATACGAATTATAATTGCTAAATTGACTTTTCCCATACTGAATTGAATTTCCACTAGAGACCGAGTTATTTTTATAATTTGAAACTTACATTTATTTATACCAAAAAAAAATTAACTTTAAACCCAATTGTTCAAATTCCAATGCCCAGCTTAGGTGGTTTCATTAAGGTGCGTTTTCGAAGGTCTCAAAACATTTTTTCCAAGTTTATTTTATTTCGTAAATAAACGGGAATTTTCAAATGATAAAAAAGCACCTCTGTCCTTAGCAGACGACAAATTACACGTTGGGGAAAATGAATTTAGCAATTATTACAAGTATTTGAAGTAAAAATTTGGCTACTATCAAATAGCCATCCATCTAATTTCAGTTTATTAACAAGTCCAACAAAAGTAAAATTGGTGTGCAGATATCTTGTCAGAGAACGAGCACATAAATCACGTGAAAATTGTCCACGTTCTTGCAACTTGTAATGTGATAGAAAGTAATTTTTGAAACTTCACTAAGAAATTGCTTTAATTAAGAGTTGTATCACTTGCACGAGCTGCTGAAACGTGATAATGTAATAATTAACGAGAACGCTGGCCTTCAAACCTATTTTTAGAACGTTACATCACGCAGTTATAAATTACAGTAGAACTATAGCGGACATTCAAAGAACATTTCCTCTATAATTCTGTTGAAAACCGATCGGAAAGCATGGCCACAAGAGAATATCCACTTTATGTACTAAACGCTTTTACTCAAGAAGCGTTTTCTGGCAATCCTGCGGCGGTATGCCTTGTGAAGAAACATCAGGTAGGTCAATTATTAGACTAAGACCGACACTATCATACTTGCAGAGCACAGTCAGTTATTATAATACAAATTAACACAGTACCACATCATTTAATTAATGACTTTTTGCATTGTCTTAGTGAAAATTACGTTTCTGATACTCTTATCATTGCTGGAATAATTCCTAGCTAATGTAAAAAATAGTGGTTTTGCGTAGATAAATGCCACAAGGTTAAACTACAAAGCAATTCAGGATCTCAGATTATTTCGGACACCCTGTATAATGCTGCATTCACTAACAATGCGATAAGATATCATAAAAATGACAACTATGGAACTTACTCTTTGTGCATTATGCTATTTTTCATGAGAAAGATTACATTCTTTGGTTAGGCCTAAAGCTGAGCCAAAAGGATGCCCACCGTGCAAAAAAATTACATTTTTTCTTTAATAACTAATTATGATAGCTAAATTTATTTTTGACGTGTTGAATTGGTTGTAAATTTGTCTGAATTACATATACAGTGATACCTGGCTATAGCGACCAACAAAGGGGACGAGCGAAATCGGTCACTCGAAATTTAAGAAAAAAAATTTTCCCCTAATTTTCACACATAAACTAAGTAAATTATCATCACTCACATTTAAAAATTACATGCGCATGCATTAGGTTCTTTATTTAAGATTTTATTATGGTGAAGTTTAAAGGTGCTGAAGATGTTAATATCACATTGCAATTACAAGTACAAAAAAGTAATTTTTACAATTAATATTGATCTTGTTGCTTACAAACACTGAATTGTACAGGGTGTTTCAAAAATCATAATAATTTATTCAAAGAACCTACAGAGGTGATTTTAGTGTCAATTTGTAGGGAAACACATCGTTTTGACTCGCGTAGTTCGCTAGTGCCGAATCGCACCGTCATGATCGTTAGCGGCAGTTGCGTCGAAAATGGCTGCCTTCACTGGACCCGAGCGTGCTTGCTGTGCGTTTTGGTTCGTAGAATCAAAGTCAACGACAACAGTCATATGTGGGATTGCAGCTCGCGAGATGCACGTCGGGTCGATTTCGTAGGGCTGTTGTTAACGACTTTGTCAGATGTGCTTTGCCGACCAGGTGATTTCTTATGTTTTACCGAACACCCTGTTTCTACTCAATTCAATTCAACTCAGTACCCTACAGTCTGCAACTGAATGCCATATGGTAGGGGGGTCAAGCCCATTTTCAGGAGAATGCTCCTTACGTCAGTTGCGATCGACTTAGACATCATTGTTAAATTGAACTTGAATTAAATTTAAACTATCGTCAGCAAGGCCAAAGTCAAGGGGAACCAGAAAATAAAGAGGTAACAAAGCAACTCCCAAATTTGGAGGTGGAAATGGACGAAACTCCTCAGACTTTTCAAGGTGCCATATCTGCAAAGCCAGACAAGGTCTTGGTCTCAAAACCACTGGGGTCAGAGGTGACGTGGCCCCGCCCGTACAACGCCTCCGAACACAATGCCCCCACCGAGCACTATCACCTTCAAGGGCTCCTTTTTCTCGGCTTGGCTCAACTTGAGTCTGTTTTGATGCCTGCAAAGCAAAACAACGTTCAAAGTAAATTGAAAAAATACGAAGAATTTAGGCCTAGAGAATCGGGCGGTTTACCGGGCTATCTTGTCCGGGGAGGCCTCCTCCGCGTCGTAGAACTCGTCGGGTTCGCTCTCCGAAGACATTGCGAACGCGACGGGATATTCACATGTCTACGACATGAAAACACCGCCACTTACAACCTTTTGAACTTGCAAAAACGAAAGCAATTTTTGGGGCCAATTCCTCTGCATTGGAGCGCAGTGTGACCGAGAAGCACGAATGTGGCCGCCATTTTCTCCCCATGTCGCCGCCATGTTGAGGCGCTCGATTTGATGGAATTCCGTAATCCTTAACAGCGTTGAATAATAATACGTTTTATGCAACCAAATGTGAAACATGAATAAAGGAATTATTTACTGGTCTTTAATCGCCAAACGGTCTTTAAACGTTAAAACGCTTTTAAATCATATAACACATTTAGGCCTTTATACAGTTTAGGTTACGTGGATAAAAAAATTCAATAAAAAAGCTAGCTTTTCAAATGTGGTGGGAAAACGTTGTTTTGAAAAAGACGTAGTTCCGTCACAATTTGCAAACAATGAAGGAGGATTGTTTAATGTTTATACGTGATGGACATGGAAATTAATCTTATAAAATTATCAGTTTTTTAAATTTATACGCATAGAACAGTGGGCTAGTTGTATGAAAACGTTTGCTTGTGGCGTTGCTGTCATAATCTAAAATATTCTAAAATACAGGAGTAACGAATACATTTATGCTTTTAATTACTTATTATCATATCGCCAAATATATTTTCCCTTATTTTAGTCTAATAAAATTAACGGTGCTATGACAAGTTCTACAAAACATAACTGATGGGAAAAAAACACTTATCAGGCTATCATCAAACGCATTTTTGTTGGCAAAAAAAATCACTTTTCGAAATCGCCTCAAACTTACTATTTTGTTTTAGACCAATTTGATATTAACAAAATCAGTCTATTAATCACCAATAACATCCGATACCTTCGGATTTGTTGGAAATACAAATGTTAGACATTGATCAGGACGCATATAATTTGCGCAAAGCTTAGAGCAAGACGCCGGTATTTAAGGTTTAAGCCGACAATTCCTGAATCCAGATCTTTGGCTTGTTATCAGGTGCGAAATTTTTTTGCAGAATATTCCCAACCCCAACCGACGAAGCAAACCGATATTTTCATCAATTTTCAAACTCCAATAAACGCCGGATTGCGGATTACCCAACGCCAACCCCCAGGCCCTAGCGAGTCCCAAGATGGCGGCGGTGAGCGGCGAGCCGGCTTCAGTTTCCGGGCGGACATCATGCGCTGCTGGGCCTCGCTCTCCTCGTGATGGAATTGTTGGTTTTCGCCGAATTTCGACCGGAATTTCGAGTTTAACCCCGCGCCCAGTACCTCCGCGGACGCGTTGCACGCGATTCTGGACCGGCCGCGATTCACCGGCGACAGCGACGGCAAGTTTCCCCACGCGCATTCATCCGCAGACGGGGATTTCCCGGCGTCCCTCGCTTTCTGTTCCAAAATGGAGGACTTGGTGGTGGAAGTTTGTGGCGAAAACGGTGCTTATTACAAGGTAAATATCCGGCGTCGGCGCCGTTTTTTTCGGCGGAGTGCGGCGAGAAGGGTGGGGGGAGTTTGCGAGCCGTGCATCCCGCCGGCAGCCGCACTTTTCCGGCCCCGATCGGCCCGACCGGGGCCCGGTCAACTTAGGCCTAATTCGCATTGTCAAACCTAAACCTAACCCAATGCCGGCAAAAGTCTGGGGGCCTTTGACCCTTGCGTTTCGTGCATTTCGGACCCGCTTTCGCCCCTGCACCTCGCCCGGCGGGCCCCTCTCCTCTTCCGGGGTCTATTCTGGAGCGAATTCTCCGCACGTTGGTCGCTCTGCTAAATATAGCAACCCATCGGCCGTGCTTCCCATCTTTGTTACGCCTGGCTGTTAGGCCTAAGTTCGGAGGCCCAGTCAATGGCCGAAGAGCACGTTGTTTGGGCACATCTGCCTTAACCGAGGAAGGAACAAGTCGCTGAAACGTTCGCCGCCAATCCGCGATCGCGGATGGAGGAACGTTCGGAAAAGAAACCCGAAAAGGCGTGGTGGGAATGATGGCACTATTGCTATGCCCACCCTCGTTTGGTTTCGATTTGGAAAATGTGCACCCTCTGAGGGGAACACCCCAAGGTTGCCCTAGCAGCAGCCAGGTTTTAATACGCAAATTCGTGGCTTGGTTTTCCGTTTCCGAGTGTTTGTAGAAAGCCAACAACGAAAGTCGTTCTTGGAGAATGGCACGAAGTCACTGTTTTGGATGGCGAGATGCTGTTTTGATTTTATTTTAGCCCAGTGCTCAAATTGAAATTCGTTTTTCTAGATTGGATTTGTAGCCATGACTTCCGTTTTTCTACGGAAGCAATTTAGAATGGAAGAGAAAAGGCATTTGGTTTTGAAAAAGAAGTTGGAATTCCAGTTTTAGCTTAGCCTGGAAAATCTTGAGAGGCGAGGATTTTTATCTGTGAAATGACAGCTTTTTAACTGTAAATTGTTAACCTGGAAGGTTTGTAAAGTAAATGTTAAGTTTAAAAGTCACCAGGTTGCGAATTTTTGAATGCCCTTTGAAGAAGTAATGAAAGAAAAGACAAGACCAGTGGGGTATCATCAGGGAAACCACGCGTGACGGGTAGTTGTGCGGAGGGATCCCAACAGGGACAAACAAGGGCCAAAATGTGCCTGGGTAGGGCTATTGCATGATTTTGACTGGGAAAAGATGGCCAGCAACAAACCATCTAAATCATCCCTTGAATTTACTTTCATTGCTCATTATGCTTGAACATTGGAACTCCTGGCTTAAGGTGTCCTGTGATAGGCTGGGCTCCAAACCCTAAACCCTAATGATGACTTGCATCTGCACTTAACCCATCTCCACATGTAGCGCATAGCTCACAGTTTTCATTTTCATCACAACTCCATTTTCGCAGCAACCAAAAGGATGATAGCTCCCTTAGTGCTGGAGCAAGTTTGTTGTTGTTGTTTGTTAAACTAAGTGATCTAACTTAATGAAGCTGTAACAAGTGTCAGGTTGGCTCTTGAAAGGTTAGTGGGAACTTCACTTATGAGCAAAGAAACTGGCCCAACTAAAGGTACATGCATTTATTTTAAAAAAATGCATTTTGTTCTTCAATTAGATGTCGCGAGCGGTTTAAAGCACTTTCAAATGCACCTCCATTTGGCAAATTCCCGTTTAATTTCGTAGGAGAATGCGCATAAAATATATCGTATTCAAATTATGCAAAACATTATCATTGCAATTCTTTTAGCCTCTGATCATCAAGCGATTGGGGTGAAGGCATGCAGATGTCCCAAATTGCAAATGGGTTACAGTTTTGGCTTACGACAAATGGTGTTACATGAGGAATTTCAAAATGCTTGGTGGTAATTTGTTTGAAATGACTTTCAGTAAGTTGTATCGGTGCAAAATCAGTGCTTGCTAGCCAACCGTAACTCGTGTTCAAGTGCAGATCACATCCTGGGATTGGTTGTCCCTGAACGATTAAGCTACTTCGTCCCAAAATCGAGGAGGATTTCAAACCTGATAGATCTATGGAATGGGTTTAGCAACACTGAAGGGTTGCACATCTTTTCATCTCGGCAGAACTTCGAGTATGTGTCCAGCAAACTCATACAAAATCTTTGCAAGAATGCTTCCATAAAGTACTCTAACCTAGCCCAACTAATTCATATGTGAAGGCGGTACTTTTTGAATTATGCAATATGACTATAAAACAATGGCATGCAAAAAAGACCAATAGCATGAATCCGAATAAGCTCGGGTTTCCACAAATGGATTTGAGTGTGTGGTTTACCACCTCAGTAGTTTCATTTAGAGATTCCCTCCACCCAATTAATATTTAAAGGCTGAGTACATTTTTCAGAGTCTCATGCATTGAACAAAGGCCATTCGAACAGTTTTCATGTTGGGAACCCTGAGTTGTGGACCGCTTGTGCTTTGCTGGATTATTTTGATCAGTCAAAGGAATTCTAGAATTGTAGTAGGGGAGACCGGGGATGGTGTGGGTATTCCAATCAGGTAATTCATGTAATAATTCAGGTAATAACAGCAACCTTATCCTAAAACATAAAAACCAAGTCTACTCATGATCTTAATTATGAAGGTGAGAAATGTTTTTGATGTCTTCATGTGTTTTTTTTGTATAACTAAATGTAATTAAAAAATGGCATCATGGTGTACTGCATACCGCAACATCATGATGGGCGGTGGGACATATCCTGCACTGCCCCAATCGATGATTTTGGACTTTTAAGAAACTTTCATAAATGTGCGGGCTATATTCATGAATTTTGGACCTCTGTAAGTATAAAACGTGTTTTCAAAGATGTTCCAAATTCATGTTTTAGGAAGAAAATGCTTTGTAACCGTACTTAGACAAGTGAGCAGTGACACTATGCCTGATCATTTAACATGTGTGAGGGTGCAAGAGCCTTATCCATTGCCATTTACCTCTTCTTGGTAATCATTTGTGGTGTGAGTACAAGGCACTATCGGGACAACCTGCTAGGTGGAACCACAGTTCCGTGACTGGCACGTGCCCGAGAACACGGGAAGTCAGCAATGCGGAGAACACTCATCTGTGCTTAGTGAAATGTAAAGTACACGTAATATCATTAAACGTCTTGGTAGCAAGTGCCACATCTGGTGAAGCAAACAATACACCTTCCCCGATGCTCTGCGGTTAATTTTGGCAGTGCGGCAAAAATCTGTCAGTGGGGCATTCCGTAGGTGTGTTGAGCATCCTCCCCCTCTCACAGCTCTCCAGCTAAGATCTCAACCTTGTCTGTGTAGAATTTATAAAAAAAACTTGTAAAAAGAAGTTGGCACCACCTAATTTTTTTCAATGCAACCTTACACGTGCAGGGGTCGTGTCCAACCGGTAAGTCAGGGAAGAGAAAAATGGTCGGAGATAGTCAGGGAAGATTCTGTTTTTGCTAAAAAAAAGGAATATTCTGGACATACACTAAATTTAGAAGGGCCTTCCAGGTGCAAAAGTGGAATTTCTAGTGGAAAATTCTGCCAATGGTTTTCCTGTAGAATGTATCTTCAAAATGTCAGGGAAATTCACTGGGGGCAGTCAGGGAAATGAGTTGGTAGGTTTTAGCACGAAACCTTAAATAGGACATTTCCAAATTATAAAAAAATGAGATAAATGACAGCATGAATGCTCAATATAACTTATCTAAATGCTTCATCACACCATGTTTTAGTATGTTTTTAGCCTTGTTTATTTGTATTTTTATGTAATCGTATTATATATTACACTTTTCTGGTGGCGCAATCTTACCCTGATGATAGGGTAAGTTTGAACCACCTTTGTAAATAATATTCCTAAAAAAATTAAATATAGATAATAGTAACAGGGCATGTTTCAACCGCTATCTTAACTCTTATGCATTTTAAATAAAATAAAAAAGCGATCAAAATCAATTTATTTGGTTAATATTCTTGAACTTTTTGATAATGCGCAAGACTAATATTTAAATTGATGAAATTAAAGGTGGCTTTTAATTGGGTGATATATTTTAAAACCTGATTAACAATGTTCAAAAAGATTTAATAAAGTATCTAAATGTTGCCATATTGATTTTTTTCTAGAACTTTTAATTTGTTAAGCAAAATATTATTTTCCATATTTCGAAATTTAATTAAATCTTATATAAATTCAACTAAATGTAGCAGTAATTATTTCCTATTTGCCCTACACGATTTAATAAACACACTGTACTAAGCAAATTAAATTCACATAGTACAACCTTGGATGTTTTAAGCACATATGCTACAGTATAGGCCTACTGAAAACCCATTAAAAGATGTATTAGAAGTACAAGAAACAGGAACAAGTTTTCTTTGCCTGACATGATTTAATATCTACTATAGGAATTACATTTATATGGCAAAATCTCATCTGTTCAGAGCAATTTTGAGGTGGTTCAATGTTACCCTGAACATGGTTCGAAAACACCCTTCTTCATAAATGCAGTATTACACTTAAACAAGCAAAATGGTGAAGTCCATCTGAACATCATTGGCATATGTGAACCGTTTCTGACTATTAATATCCTTCTTTGTTCTTTGCAGGCATACATTACAGATGTCTATGACGAGGAAGTCATGGTGGCCTTCGAGAACGAGTAAGTAGCTCTTTACTAAACTTTGACATTGTTGTTGGGGATTTGGCAGATCTGGTGTGGAAGGTGTTGTCCGCTGGGTTTTGACCTGCTTGGTGGTAAATTTTGTAGAGATTGGTTGCACAAGGGATATACGCCAGTGGTGGATCAGGGCACCGTAGGTTGTTTAAAACTAGAATACTCTGGGAATTCAAATGGACCAATCGAATGCGAGAGCCTGTTTATCGATTGATCTTTCCTGTCACATGACACTTTTCCATGCTTTAGCCACGGGTGGGGCTTTCTCTTTGCTGGAAAGCGTAATCTTTGAGCTGAATATCCCCGAATGGGCTTGGCTCAGCGTATTCTAGTTTTGAACAGACTACAGCTGGAAGTCTCGAAATTTCAGGGGTTTGCTCGAGTTGTGATCAAAGTGCTCGACATAATGTTGGTTGCTTGGTGTTGTTAGAAACAAAATGGGTGAAAGGTTTTGCCGATATTGTCGAAATGATGTACATGTCATGCCGACGTATCTGGAACGTTAGGGAAACTAGAACACTTGGGGATATTCTGGGGAAACGACTGAATACGTGAGAAAAATGGCATGCAGAATTCGAAGGTTTAATAAATTAAGGCTTGCAGAATGTTAGGAAATTTATTGCTGGAAATCAAAAACTGTGTGCTGAATTTGGAAAATGGGAAAAGTCAAATAACTAAAATGGCGAAATTTTGACTGGTTTTGCCATGTCTGCTTCGTGCCTCAACTGATATTTTCGTGGAGTTTTTGAAAATTTGACAAAAGAAATAGAGGCTGCGAGTTGTTTAGCCTATTTTGGGAGATTGTAGAGGCGTAAAAACTTGAGCAAAAATGATTACAAATTTTGCGAATGGCCTACTTGACTTTGGATTTGCAGGATTCCCCCCTTCCCCCCAGACCTGGAAAACCGGGAATTGTCAGGGAAACTGGAACGTGAGGGAAAAGTGATTCATTTTGAAAAGTCAGGAAAATTTGAATGTATATTACATAATGTGCTTTTGCGTAGCTTAAGGTGCCTAGCCGCATAGAAAGCCGTAGGAAAGTCATGATATGCGATTTAGATCATGAAAAAGTCATGATGTTGGGATTACGTACTTGAAATTCTTTGCCCATGATTTGCCTAGAAACCAGTCTCTAAGGAATATCCCCTTTAAAACATGTTGAAACCCCATATTTTAAATGGCTTTGAATAGTTTTAACAGCATGGAAGTGATAACCGCGTTCTGCCAGACCTGGAAAACCTGGAAATGTCAGGGAATAGTCAGGATAGTTGAACATGTTATTTCTGGGGAAGCACAATCCGATATTTCCTATACAAGGTGTATCAGCTAAGGTGATCCAGTTCGAAATCCCTAGCAGTTGATTGGATAGTGCAGTGAAAAAAGTATTTATAAATTCTCACACTGAGATTTGTTGTGCACTTGCAGTTCATTTAAATGTGCTCTTAAATCAGACACGGGTCATTCTATTTAAAATGGACATATTAATTCGACTACCTATTAGTGATCAGTTAGAAAATGAAAACATACTTAAAATAGATTGTTGACGTTGTTTGCTAAATCTCCATCATCAATTCCTATATTTTAAAGACGATCCACAGTGTGATGTCTGACACATCTTGAAGGATAGAATTAAAAAATTCAAGTTATTATAATTGGTCGAAATTTAGCCATGCCCAAATAGTAACGTCCGTATTTTATGAGAATGTGAATCGTTCCTTATTTTCGAAGTCAGTTTTCAGCAACCAGCACGCCGAACTGGGCATTTCAGAGGAAGATGAAAATCACACAGCGATTCCTTGAAAATAGGTACATTCGTGAATAGCTAGGAAAATATGGCTAACATGAAACGTAAAAAACGCAGAAGGTTGTCTGTGCTGCTTAAGAATAAGTATTTAAAGTAACAATAAAACCGGTCTGGCCTCAAAAGTCACACCAGAATGGGGCCTAAAAGGCTGCGCTTGCCACCTCCGTTCAATATGAATATGGATTTGGTATGAATGTGAACTTAATAATACCCTGGACACCCTGCACGCAAATCACGATTTAAAACCAAAACCAAAACGTTCTGGGGACATGGTTTAAAAAAAAGCAAGAGGGCCCACCGCAACAAGGAAACCGCGATTTGGTGCCGTGACTTGGTGGTAATCGTGATTTTCGCGTGGTGTGGGAACGGCATTGGCTGATGGTTATTACTACCGTAGATATTAAACTGGATCACTTTAGCTTGCACAGCCTGCATTGTTAAAAGGCGACTGGGATATGCGCAGTGGTGTTAAACAGGAAGTCTGGAGAATGTTCCTGTTTTGATGCGGCGAGCACTGTCCGGCACGGCAGTCCGCACTGCACCTTGCCGGCACGGGGGGCCCTGAGCGATTAACCGTTTTTCTCTGTTCTGTTTCATTGTGCACCTTTCGCACGAGATTTATTGGTTGCAGCTTGGCTTCTTTTTCGCATGCTAGCTGGCAGCCGGAAAGCAAGTTCGCCCTGTCCCGCGTCCGCCTGCCGCCCAAGGAGGGAGAGAAGATCGACTTTGCCGAGAACATGGAGGTGGAGGTAGGTCGGCAAGCGCTGCGGCTGCTCCGTGCCTGCGGCCGGATCTCTTAACATGCCACTCTTTCTTTCCTCAGGTGTACTCCCGGGCCAACGATCAGGAGGCCTGCGGCTGGTGGCGCGCCATGGTGAAGATGATCAAGGGCGAGTTCCACGTGGTCGAGTACCTGGGCTGGGAGACGACGTACACAGAAATCGTGCCGAGCGACCGCATCAGGCACAAGAACGCGAAGTGAGTACCCGGAGAGCCTGTCGGTGGGGTAGCGGAATTGGAAGCGGCTTATGAGATGTGTTTTTAATCGACCTTTTCAGCCCGCCGATCAGCAAGAACACGTTTTTTAAATTCGAGATCGAGGTTCCGGAGGACGTTCGCGAATAGTGAGTAGACCAAACTACCTGAAAACCTGGGAACGTGAAATGCTGTGGGTGGACTGGGTGTCTGCGTACTTCACAGCGAGGGAATTGTGATCTAAAATCTGGTGACTTGGGGCGATTTTTTGAAGATTTTGGCCTTCAGCATTAGCCTGCCGTTTAATATTTGGAAGCAAGTTTCGTGTCATCGAAACCATGGGTGAAATTCGTGGTTTATGTTGTCAGTTCTCAAATATTTTAGCCTTTGGCGCTCTATTAATTTTTGAAGTAATGTTTCAGAAAAACTAGCGAAATTACTTAAGTACACATAATTGTTAGTAATTAAACAGATTTCGTATTAAGACAGGAATATATCAGGGAAATAAAAAACAGTGAAAGCATGGCCGCACAGCTGGAGAAAAATTGGAAATTTTGGAATTATTTGATGCAGCTGAGCTCAGGGGAATTTAAGACCACGTGACCTATAAATCAGGGAATCCAGAAATTGTGAAAGAGTGGTCACCCTGTGTTACGATCTGGAAGAAATTTGGTAATTTTGCAATTGTTTGATGCAGTGGAGCTTGGTTATGAGCTAGTTTTTGGCACAATTTCGCTTATGGGTTTCGTTTAATAACAATGCCTCTGTTGACAAAAGAACTGCTCAAATGTAGATTAAAATCCGTGATTGATAAATCGAGCTTTTTTTCAAAATGTTCAGCTACGCTCTAAAAAGAGATGTGGTGTAGAAATGCTACTAAAATCTGCGGTTGGAGATTGTATCTTCGGTTAAGAGCAGTGATGAACATTTTGGTTATATATGTGATGAACAAGTTATTGGCATTTTCGCAGATACGCCGTTCTCTTATAAAGCATTTCTCAAAACTATTTAAATGTAAATTAAAATCCATGTGGATAATTTCGTTCGAAAAATAAACATCTTAAAAGTGCACACCTACATCACATTTTTCACAAACTCGACCAAAAAAAAAAAAAAGTCGTAACTTTGTAGCTCGAAGTGCGCGATGACGTGCTATCTACAACCATTCTAATCCATTTTTTTTCAGTTCAAAAACAGAAAGCAATCACAAAGAGTTCAGAAAAGCTTGCGGTGCAGCCATTTGTAGATACAGCCCTGAGAAGCAGTCTCTCATCATTATTGTAAGTGAATTTTGACCGATGATTTCCGTGCGATTGTCCCTATGTGCTCACGCTCATCCGCGCTTCTTTCCTCTCCAGTCTCTGTTTGACACGTCACAAAAACGAGCACAGATGCTCAGCGATATGCATTTTCGGAATCTCCGCCAGAAAGTCCTGCTCCAGAACCGCACGGAAGAGGCAGCCAAGCAGCTAGAGGTGAGCAGACATTTATGAAATTGGACCGTTTTTCTAATGCATGTCTAGCCTAAAATTTGTTGTTCAAAAATACGCGGCGTACATTAAACTACTATTACGCGTGAATTGAATCTCGAAAACATCGGATTTCTTCGCTCTTGCGGTAGTTATTTGAAAAAACTGGATTTATGCTTTAAAATTGCTTATATTTGGAGAACGAATCTTGAACTTCCGTTGGAATATTTGTTCAACCGGTCCTTTTCCTTGTTAACGTTGTTTTCTGGGTCCAAAAATGGTCACGTTGGAATTTTATGAACGAACCGAGACTTTTCGTTCAAAAATACGCGGCGTACACGAAACTACTCTTACGCGTCAACTAAAATCTCGAAAGCATTGGACTTGTTTGCTTTTGTGGTAGTTATTAGGAAACGTGGCGGAATAAGTGAATCGGCGCTTTAGGGTCTGCTCGACTTTTTAGAATGAGTTGAAACCTTGGTAGATCAGTTTTTTCC
>JAQIXS010003922.1:0-16611 GCA_034700785.1 Rossiulus vilnensis | reverse complement strand
TTTTTAAATAGGGCCCTCCGTCATCAAATGCGGGTCCACCAGGAGGACCTGGTACTCCAATTATGCCCAGTCCACAAGGTAAGTTTTATATTTCCATTTGCCTTTGACCCTCTCCCATCAATTTCAGCATAAAAGATGTGGCCAGGCGTTTTGTTTTATATTATGAGAAAAATTCTGCGCATTAACTATGAGCCAACTTCTTTTTTTGTATGTCGGTATGGTGATCAACCAATCTCATGAGAAATTACTGGAATTGGTTTTACTACTAACAGATTATTGTGATCCGGAGTACTTATTTTAATTTGTATGATTTGAATAACATTTGTTAGCATCTGTTAACTTGTAAGGACATTTACAAATACATTTGAGTGGATATCTTGGCATCGATTAATTTCTCTAAAAATGATTTAAAATTGGCGTGGCTCTCTAAGCATCACAGTTTTAATTTATCGCCTGTTTCTATGTCTGTAATGACCAGTTATTGATTTCGTTTGAAAGTTACATCAAAATACATGTACTGGAATATTGGTGTTGTGATACATGAAGTCCCGAGAATTCAGCAATAATATAATGGATAAAAAAAACGATTTTTCATATATTACAACAGTCCCGTTTTAGAACCCGTGCTGCTTGAATTCGAAAATTACGACCATGCTGTTGTCTTTGTAATTTTTTTTATTTGAAAGGCAATAAATCGTCCTCGACAAAGGGATCTTTTTGCTTGATCATATTAATAAGTAATTTTTTTAAAATATAAATCCAACGATTGCTTTCTCCTTTTTGTTTAGTTGACAAATCTGTTTAAATTCGCAAATAGTATTTTTGGGGTTAAAACAGATGTACTGTAAATTTAATATTATCATGTTATCGTAAAATACGATTGCATTTCTTGAAAATATATCATTTGATTATTGTTTTAATTATAAATATGGAAACAGGTATTAATTGTATTTTTAAGTATTAAGATATTGTGCTCGTCTTACGTTTTTCAAAAGCTCATCTTGAATTAATTTAAACACGTTACTAATGTTATTCATTAAATTATCTAATGTCATGAATGATAAATAAATTATAATATTGCTTGGTGAAGGCACATTATTTCATATGCATGGGTTACTTTTTCAAATTGATTGCATAGAGCTGTGCAGTGCTATTCAAATAAAATGGCACTCGGTGTGGTCCGTAGGTGTATTTTAATATATATTCAATGATGCATACTTATTAAACGGCAACTATTTTGGCTTTCCAGGCATGTGTTACATATATAATGAAAACGATTTTGACGAAGACCAGGTTGCGGTGCCAAAACTAATGTTGTCCCCATTTTCATCTTTCATTTTTTTGTTGTTAGTTCTGCTTGGGTGCTCTTGTCCTGATTGAAGCATTAATATATTGGTTGATCACTGTTCTTTTTTGAGTTATTACTTAAAAAATTCCTATTGGATTTTATTTATTTGTAAATTGTTAAAGGATTTTCTGCCTTATTTCCTGGCCCACCCGTACAAGATATTTATATTTATGTGTGTGTTGCGTTGTTTCACGTGCGATTATTTTCATTTTTTATTTTTGCATGGCCAACCCAAATTACCCATTTTTTTCAATGTATTTCATCTCAATATCAGCTTTGTTTCTCTTGCTTAGGTTCCACAGGCCCTTATTCCCCTGCCAGTCACAGACTTAATACCGTCAACACCAGAAGAGGTGACATCATTCATTCAGCACATCCTCTATCATTTCCATTTATCATATCATCATCACCATCACCACCCCGACCTCCATTTCCTTTTATTCTCATTGCCTTTTCCCAATACATTTCCTTCCTTTTACTAATCCATAAATTAACAGTTTTGAATGCTGTGAGGGCTTAGCTTTTTGGGAGTTATTCAGTTTTCTGCCTCCTAGTGGCCCAAGTGAAACTATATTTTTTTGTAGAACATTTTCTCCTGATCTCATTATTATGATCAAAACTCTCACTTTAAACTTTTAATAATAGATGTACAGTATATCGATATTTACTTCTTAACTTTGCTTTCAGAAATATTTGGTTTCAAATTTATTACAGCGAAATTTCCAAACACAATGCATGAGCAACTTTTCGAAAAGGTAGTGATAAATGTGATTTATTTTCTAGAGTGCTGATTTAGATCATAACCGAAATTTTACTTTTTACACTTTCATTCCTGAATTCCTAATCGTTCGCTCAACATCATGCTTAGATTTGTCAGATAACTCCTTATGTATCACAGTAAATATGCACCATGATTTACAGATGACATTTCTTGTTTTTAATTTCCGAAATTGTTTTTAAAGCTTAGTCATCCTAATTTTCTACAAATCGTGATCTGCAACTATTTACACTGGATTTTAGGTTTAGTACTAGATTGATGCATATTTAATCACAATTTTGCACATGCTGAAAGTCAAAGCATTCAGATTATCCCTACCCTTCCTGTGAACATAGGCTAGTCGCTAAAATTGTTAGGAAAACAAGTTAAAAATTCGTACTCGTTATGGTACATTGGTCTCTGTCCAAAATACTGTATGACTAAGTTAGAAATTACTGTAAGAAACTCTTACGAGACCCTTACCTCGCATAGCATAAACTTTAGTGCCTGTGCGAAAGAGTGCAGAATCTCAGATTTCATTGTTTCGTTGTGGGCGGATACGGTGAATGTGTGTCACTGTTTGTGTGCGTTCTCGTGCATGTTCTCGAATGTGGAATGCAGGTGTGTGTCCCTATTAAGCATGTATTTTTCACAGATCAACATGTACGGGTCCAAAAGGGCCTTTTCTTTAATTTTTAGGGTGAAGCAGTTACGTTTCTACTACCCTTCTCACACTTTGATTTCCTCAGCCTTTTTTTAATAACTTTTAACTTTTATTTCAGTATAATAGCGGCAGAAAAAGCAAGTCTTTGGTTTTTTTTATGTTTGATCGTTTTCTCCCCACTTTTTAATGGTAACAGAAACGTGGTTGTGCGCGCACGCACCTGGAAGTGTAACGCGAGCATATATCCCTGTCGTGCGTGTGTTTGTCTGCAGTTTGTAGCATTTAAAACCAGTGAGAATTTTCCATCAAACAATTAACTAATCACTGACTGACTGCTGTGGTGTTGTGCCTATAATTTATATCTGACTTCACTCTAGATCGTTTTTCCCCCATTTAACTCTTTACCTCGATTAATCATAAGTCACTTTAATTCCCATCATCCCTTTTAGCTCTTACACAAAGTCCCGTAAGCCATTCCGGGGCATAATATGTTCTCGTGTTTATAAATTTGGTCGTTGCTTTTTGTCTCGTTGCAGATTCTTCGAATTCAGGAGGAGACGGAATGTACACCATGATGAAACCTGTACCTTCAGGTGGAATGCCGGGGGTGAGTTGAAATTGCACGCTGCCACATGATGAAATTGCCTCTGACCTCTGCCATTGACACCTACAATTTTTATCTGTTAGGATTTTCCAATGGGGGGTGGCCCTGACGGCCCAATGGGACCTATGGGTCCCAATATGCCCCCAGTTATGAATGGTACGTACCGCTTTAATCTCACCACAGATTGCATGGCTGTTTGCTTGATTTCGAGTCGTGTTTTACTCTTGCAAAAGCTCATTAGTGTTGCTAACCACTCATGTTACCAGAAATCCCAACAGCAAAATGAAAAAAATATTGTTTTACCTGAACAACAAAATTTGGTCTTTTAATCCTAGAAAAGTCGAAGTAATTATGCCGATCCGAATATGTTCGCTGTTGTCGGTTTTTGGTTTTCTGTGAGAAATGTTTTATAACACTTCTTTCACCTGTATAATAACTAATTGGTAGATAACTCCCCTAGTTGGCAAATTTTGAAACTTTTGTTTTGGTAAAATTTCAGCGAGTTTCAAAGAGTAAGCGGTAAATCCACATGCTTCGCACCATTTCCATTTTTTTCAGCATTAGTTTGTTATTTAAGAGATTGATGACAAAATTTACTCCAATAAGTAAAGCTCTGATTTTTGGAAGTTATTCCTCCTCGTAAAAATCACTATAGCGGTATATTCTGGCATTAAATGCCTTATTTAGTTCTGGTGTGATGCCACGTGACTTGATTAATCTTATTATATTGATGCAAACCAATTGATGGTCGCACAATCACTTACGTTTCATTTCTACTGCTTTTCCAGGTGATGGCCTAGACGGAATGAAAAATTCACCAGCAAATGGTGGTCCCGGCACGCCTCGTGAGGATGGTCCTGGAATGGGCGATTATGGCCTAAGCTATGGACAAGATAACGTTAACGTAAGTTGGCCTTAATGTTAACTTCAACCGCACCACTCGAGCTCCAGCAACAGCAAATGCGGGTAGTTAGAATTAGTATGCTTTTCCATTGTTTCTCCTTTACTTCGCATTTTTTGTTTTATCATTTTGTGAATGAGCATAGCATTATGTTGTCCTTAAATCATTTTCTTTCTCGTTACGTATTCCTCAATGCGATTTATAATCACAGGCGCAGATTGTTTCTTTTTTTTTGACGCTTTCACTCTTGCGTTAAATAACAGGCTGTGACTACACAAACTTTTTTCTACACTTCCCGCTTTAATCGTGTGCTTAATTGATGTGGCGTGGTAATTTCGGGAAGAGAATGCTCTGGGTTCTCGGGGATTTGTGGTGCATTTTCTTTTCACGTCCAAATCTTGAGTAAAACACGAGCGTTGATGATCCAGACACGACTCAGGGCCGCAATTCCGTGAGCCGGTTGAAACACATTTTTTGTCAGCACTCGTTTGATGCTTGGCATTGATAATTGAACTCTCTTAATATGATGTGCTATCTGTTAGTAATTGTGGTGGCTGTTGGTGATGGAGCGCCGCAGAATCACGCGGCTCGACTGTTGACCAATCAGGATCTGATTTGACTACTGTGTTCTCTATTCCACATCGTAGACTTTCCGTGTATTCCAGGTCTCAAATGCTCTTCTCGGAACTGTCGTAGACTTACAAGATCACAACTGAACCACCAGGATAAACTCCTGATTACACTAGGGAAAACACTACTCTTTAAAAGGTTCTTTTGTTTATTTTCTGGTTTGATATCCCAAACAACTTTCACTCTGGTTCAGTGGTGTCGATCTCGTTTTTATTTTTATCATTTTTTTCAACTTCTCTTTCTATCTCTCTCTCTCTCTCTTTCATCCTTTTAAATTTGTTTGGTTTGAAAAATCCTTGCATTTTCTTGCCCAAACACGTAAACACATTTGCAAAAGAAACACAAAGAAACACCCCACCTCACTTTCCATTGAGCAACTTGACATTTTTAACTTGACGTTGAAAAATCAAATTAACATGCTGGGAAGCAGCCGTCACAACCCTACTTTGTGCATTACAAATGAATCATTCACTCGTGACAACTTCTGATTTTAACAGTTTTGCACTACGCATGATATTAGGTGGTTTGTATAGCCTTGCTTTTCAGTGTGCTTTTTCCCCTTTCCCCCCCTTTTTTAAGTGGTTAGATTTCGTAGTCAATTTCGACCATGACCCCAGGCTTTGGAATAGCACGCAAATTTCGTTAGCAATTATAAGGGTGTTGAATCCCTCAAATTACAATTTTTTCAACGAGTTATTTGAATTTCCAGTAGTTATGTTTTTTTAATTTTCTGTATTGTACATACAGTCTGCTAGAGGGCTTTAAAAATGATTGTTTAAAAAAATAAACTAGAAATACCTAAGTAACAAAACAGCAGGCAAACTTCAATTCGTTACTTTTATAAAATTGCAGTATTAATAAGGTTCCATCTGTGTAAAGTTATTTTTTGTCTCATAAAACTGTAAAGGATGTTGGTGTTTTGTTCCTTGGGAGGTCACTTTTTTGTTTTTGGGAGCGTTCATAAATGACGTCATGCAAAAAACAACCTATTTTTGGAAACATCCATCCCCTCGACATGCAAGTGTCATGGTCGGGTGGTCCCCTTGTAATATTTGTCAGGTTCTGTCATGCAAGGACGGGACTACAAAGCCCCCTTCCCCCTTAAAAGTGACGTCATCTATGAACGCTCCGTTTTGTGGTGAGCTTCATTGGGTTTCACAAGGGTATATTGTACATGTATTCTCCGGATAGCCTACTTCAATGACCTTAAGATTTTAATACTGTGTGTGATTTTGATTCTCTGGTCATAGGTTAATTAGCGAACCTAACTAACGAATGCGTTTTCTGGCCAATAACTAAGATTGATCTTATTGTACATATATGGGGATGTTCCAGACATCGCTTCAAATAAACAAGGACAAGCGTTATATACATGGCGGTTATTGTGATCTAGGGAAACATTTGAGTTCTAGTTTATAACCATCTGCACATTTCAAGTAACTGTAGTTTGGACTCTGTGTAGTGCGCAGGTCATCTGTTGTTACACACGTTTATGAAGTGCAATGGAAGTTGAATTTTTTTCATGCACGCATGCTAAATTGGCATTGGATGGTTCCACCAGGATTAAGTGACACGTTTTCATGTACTAGTGACTAGTTTAATATCCTTTTTTTCTTGTTTTTATATTTTAATTTTGAATACTGTCTGGTGTAATCTCCACAGTTGGCTGTTAAAATACCAATTGTTAGATTGGTTCACCAAATTTCGTTTTTCCAAATTGCCAAATTGTAAATATGTACCTATCCATTCCTTATGAAGCTTAAATTATTTTAATTATTTAGGTGCTTGTATTGCTTTTTAGCCGCTTTATGCACGTATTGTTTCGTTCATCTAAATGCAATGTTGGATTAATTGAGTTGTTGGACAGTGGGTTTGCACCCGTGACTGTTTGTAAGTAGTGAGTGTGAGCATACACTTAATGTGGGACGCATGGGCACCGCTTGGTGTATTTCGGGTGTGGAGTTAATGAGCAGCACTGGTTGGACGTTTTAAGCGCTTAACATGGATTGGGAATGCAGATCACAGCTGGCAGTGCGGTGGACGTTCTTGCTTGCCGTCCATCACGATGTATCTGAGCCAGGGTGTCTGGCCATCTGGAAAAATTGGAAATGTCAGGGAAATTCAATCTGTGTCTGGAAACCAATTGTCAAACCAAAAAAATCCAATATAGACGTTAGTCATTACTTGCATTATGATTATTTAGTTCAAGACCAAGTTACCCATGCTGAATTTCTATAGTGCTTATGGTCTGTGACATATTCGTCCTAAACACCTTAGACATGCCCAAACAGCAGTTTCACTTTCAGGTTACTTTCTTATGCATTGATAGCTGCAAAATAGCAATACAGTTTGAATTGTCTGGAAATTTATGAAACGTTGTCCGAAAAACCTGGAAATGTCAGGGGAATTTGTTACTGGATTTGGCCAGATACCCTGCAGCGTTGACATCCCTGGCTCTAACCAGGTAGAAACATGGCTTTAAATGGGTGGAAGACCTGCTCATTCACTCTCTCCATTTTCTGATTGTTGGACGAAGTATTTGAAGTGTAGTGTGCTAAATCGATTAAACGAATGCGCTTTTCTCGAACCCTTTTCCTCGTTTTAGGACCAGAACGAATCTGCTGCAATTTTGAAAATCAAGGAGAGTATGCAAGAGGAAGCGAAGCGATTCGAAAAAGACACGCCAGCGGACCATCCGGACTACTTCATGCAATAACAGCCTCGCATGCCTCCTTTTATCCACTCCTTTATCTTCTACCACACTTTCGATCAAGTTTCGACGACAACGGCAACAACCATTCGTATCCTCTTTTGCCGCTGCGCTCGATGACGTCAAAGCGGATTTGGCTGCGAGGCCCGACAAGCACCCGGCGTATCCGCCGAGGACCCAAAACAACGCGGAGTGTCTCTCGTCTCAGTGAATTTACGGTTAAAAATGCCAAAAGGTGCTTTTGGGCAACCGTTTTCGTTGCTGATCGGCCACGTCTTGGCCTCAGAGCCCAGGCACAGGGGCGAAGATGCCAACGATTCTAGCCACGCGTGAGCAAAAAGTTGGTGACTTATCTTGTGCGGTTGTCTGGCAGGAGACAGTACCTCAGGTGGGAGGTATTATGAGGCAGCGGTCAAGAGGAGGTACAGCGTGTGGCATTTTCAACTTTTGCCCCTGCAGTGAGTTCAAAATGCTCACCAGGAGGACGTTATGCAAATGCAGCGTACTGGGGGACACGTCTTGCGAAACTTGCATTTGCCGCGAGGACACTCGCCGCGGAAAGCTGTACATTCGAAGTGACTTCTTGCCATTGGTTTCGAGTCGGTTCCATCTCGCAGCAATTTGGATCAACACTCGCCTTTGTGTTTGCATTTTGCCGCTGCACTTGTGTCGGCGAGCTTGTCGGTTGGAGATGGCATTGTGACGAGCAGAACAGCCATCCTGTTGCAGCTTACGGTGTCCGTCTTGAGCTGTGGCTACCGTTCTGTATTCCATTTTAAATCGCTAGGCAGGGATGCCCGCTGATGTACTCATACCTCACTGTACGACCTAAGTAGGTTCTTGATAAGTTGGCTGTTAAGCGAAATGCTGTAGAATGACACATGTTTTTATGTACAAACGTACAAATTTATGCATAAGAAACGTTTCAAATTTCAGTAAATAAAACTAGAAAATCGTTTTAGTTGTTGGCTAAAATGTATAAATTTATATTTTATTCCATACATGGTTTTAAAGGAGCTAAACAATATTGAGAAATTAAAAAAACAAACTTATAACATCAGTGTTGAATAGTCCGAAGATTCGCGTGACATCATTGCTGTGACTGACCTTAGCTGAGGTTAACTCTGAAATGACAAATTCGCTTCAACCCATCAAAATAATATCGAGTTTGAATTGCTCGTCCCTATGGAAGATGATATTCAGGTGTGAAAAAGAGGTTGACCATTTAAGATTCTGGTGACCTAAATGCTTCCATACGCCTCAAAGATCCATGCACTTTCATGAATTTGTGTTTTGTGTTAATCCGACTGTATCAGGTTTTATTGTTATTGGCCGTATAAGGAAACAGGCGTAAAATAAAATATGGTCATAAAACAAAAAGGCCGTTATAGCGAAAACTAGAGAGCGGCTGTATTTGCGAGGTATGAGTACATGAACGGTGTAATTTTCAATGCTTAAAATTCGCCAACATTTCAAAATCATCTTTCAAATGAGCAACTGGCGTTTACAGATGATGTAGTGTTCAGCACATTTATGTTCTGCAAACACCAGTTGCTTAACGGCATTAAGAAAAAACTCATTTGACATGACAGAACGATGGGTTCACAGAATCAGGATGGGCTCGAAAATGCGTAACGAGCTCGTTGGCAGCGATTATTTCGGCTCGTCGAACTTTCATCTCCCATGAACTTCTTCTCCCAGGACAGTTTTTCGAGGAATCACGTGGGTGGAAGACTTTTAAACACAAAAAATCGATACTGACACTGGTGGATATTTATTTATATAATGAACAATTACGCTGCCGTCAATCGGGAACTAGCATCGCGTGAATTATTTGCTAAACTTACTTACGACGATGACGGCGACCACAAGCAGTATCCCCCCTCTTCTCCTCTTATTGCGAGTAGAAACTATTTTAACTTTATTCGACAAACAAGTTCGTTTTCTCCTCTCCCTCGTTCACCAGATCCAAACCCTCCTCTCCCCACACCTCGTCTCACTCGCTCATACACATGCCGTACCTGCTGTGACATTTTTTGCGCTCTTTTTTCACCAATTGTCGTTTTTAAACTGTACATGGTTAACTGTTCCGTTTAACCGGTTGGTTTTTCTTTCTCCTCCAACCTCCTTTTTCCATACTGTCTCATTATTTCGTTTTCTTTCATGGATTTTAGAAATTACGCTTTCACCTGTAATCACGCTCGGAGTGCAAGTCACGTGGTTTCACTGGCCAGCATCAACGGCACGGTGCATGGTACTCAATCAATAAAAACTAATGCACTAAGGGCATTCATCCATTATGGCATGTAGTGCGTATGATTATATATGAAAAACATATACATTGAAAGCCTAGTATGAGTCCATTTTCTGTGTGGAGTTATACAGTAGATAGTACTCTTTATTTAGCGTAGTGACTACTGAGAGGAAATTTTCAGTGCAATCTGTGGGCATAGCCATCGAAGTTAGTCAAAAAAGCCAGTGCTGAACGGTGGCACCACGTGACTTGGGCAACGCCCTTTTAGATCTGTTACACGCCTTTTCATTGCGGACTGAACATCGCATGCCCTATTCATAACAGACTGATCATCGCATGTACCAAAACCTGATAAAAAAATATTTGCAAAATGTCTCCATAAACTAACCTAACCGAATCAATTTAACCGCGGTAATGAAAAAATGGTGATGTTCTTTGCCGCTATCATGTTGTCCGCGATGATCAGACGTGAGACTTTATGCCCTTTAGAACCATCATCATCCTCATCATCATTGTCATTATTATGATTTGGGATTTGAAATTACAACCCTTGCCAAGCATGTTAGAACTGCATTTAAATTATTGCACAAGCCACTGAATTGGTAAAAATAGAATCCTTTTATTGCTTTCGGCGCTATAATAAATTTGCAGATTTTGTGTCCGAATGTGCTATTTGCACAATTTCATTGGCAGTTTTGTAATATAGCAGCAACGACTTGGTCATGTTGGAATTTATTTTTTTAATAAAGCGACACTAAGCTCTGTATTTGCAACGAAAGGCATTCGTAAAGTAACACTTCGTGAATTTAAATATTTTTCTCCCTCAAAAGATTTCGCAACATTCTTTAGTTTAACATATGTAAATTTGTCAATGATTCAATAGAACGTGTAGATTTTGGTTCGTGCTAAATTATTTCTATGTTTACTTTAGTTACGTGATTTCAAGTCATGTTTTCAAACTGTCTGTCGTTGCAATTATAGCGGTTTACCACCCTCTATGACACCAATTTTCAAAATTAATATTGTGACTAATGGGATATTAATACCCCTTCAGAAAAAAGCCATTGTAGATCGTTTCCTGATGGCGGTATTGGTATTAACGTTTTTAGGAAAGCCATTAACTGCCTAAGAGTTAATGGAAAAATTCATCATTTCCACGCTTGCCCTGTGTTTTGACTCGTCACAGTTTAGTACAATTGACAATCTAAGATTATTTATTATTATTAATTTTTCCCGCCAAGTATTATGTTTCACTTTTGATTAATCGTTGCCAAGATTTCACCCTTTTCTTATCCACATCCCATTCGTCTAATTTTCATTGTTCATCATCATGGCCATTAGAATCACTGACCGACTTCAAGGTATATGTGGGGAATTTGAACTTAAAAAGACTCGTGAAAGCATCCTTAGACCAGCTGGCCCAAAATGTTATGTTATACCCTTTTTCTAAATGTGGCAAGCCAGAGACACCAACTGCTTTTTCTTTCTTTCTGGAATTTTTTTAAAATTAAAAATCATCGATATTTCGGATGCAATTTTCTGGTTAAGACTTGTTTGTAGTAGTGGAAACCTACTCAAGTTTTTGAGGTGCTATTTTGGAGTTCTTGGTGTTCAGATTGGCCATACCTTCCTCGGCATCGAGTCTCTATTTTCATCACTTTTCCCTTTATTTTCATTTATCAGGTTTTTTTTTTTGAAAAAAAACGTTGAATCGTATTTGTTGCGCTTATCTGGGTTGAGACAAATTGTTCAGCTCATGTTAAACGATGTATTCTTATTGGCTGCAGCCTGGCATGGGTGGTGTATTTATTATTTTTTTGATCTCTTTTGTTCTTTCGCAGCTGCAATATCATTTTGTTTGGGCCTCATCTCACTTCAGTTTCTCGTCTTGCACTCGCCTGTTCGGCCATGTTTTATGTAAAGCATTTCAGCATTTTGTCATTTTCCTGACGTTGTTTTTGGGCTGGTTTGATTAAGGCGGGACACCATGCCTTATTGTTATTTCTGGAATCAAATTGTGCCCATATTGGGCAGCGAATGAGTCCATCAACGGAAGAAGCAGCGCCACCTCCTCGGTGGATGTCTGTCAATTTCTTGCCATTGGTAAAAGAGTTTCGCGCTTGATCTCTCAGGCCATATCTTCTGAGCTTGAATGTTGAGTAACGGCGTGCTCTTCAATGTGAACTCAATCTGGGGTCCATTCCTCATTGTAAACGTGAAAATCCAACACTTAGTCGAGACTTCTGTTTGGAATCATTTGGCGACCATCTTGGAATCCTAAGACAGAAGATGATCAGATCTGTTAATATAAATCGTGTAAAGGAGAAATGAGCATTATTTCATTGTGTACCATAACCAGATTTATAGCCATTGCAGTGCACACCGGACCATAGATGACGTCACGATCGAATCCTTTGGGAACGTCTCTGGCGTAGTAGCGGTCATCAGTTTTTTTGGCTTATACCGAAAACTGCATTTGTGGAATGTTGAAATAGGATGGGATCCTCACGTACATGTATGCCCTCACTTCGGTCCAGTGCTTGAGATCAGCGTCTCTCTAACAACAATTTTTTTACCCTCGTTCTATGGCGATCTCTGCGATATTTCCTTCGAGCATCAACAATCAGCCTCAATTTATGTTTCTATCAAATTTGTAATATTTTGAGGACATTTTCTTCGTCTCGCCCATGAGTCCCACCCTTTCGCTCCCATTCGGCGCTTCTTACCTTTTTTATTTCTCATCACCCACATTTCTGCTGTACGTAATCTCTTCCAAACTTGTCCACACTTTTTTGGTCGCAATATTTGGTGTTCATATTGTGTAGCAACATTTTAGTTATTATTAAAGATAAATGTAAGTTCTGTATTGTATAAGATCCCATTTAGAAGCAACAATAAAGTATAGCAAATTTGAATGGACTCAAAATGTCCGAGACCAGAGGTCTGCTCGCTATTTCAAGGCCAGTAACTCGAATACTCGAATCAACTGTCCTCTCAAGACTAAGTGATGAGTTCACTGGAAATGAAACCCATTGATCCAGGTAAGGAAATTGACAAATTATCTTGGTTGTGTTGTTTCATTTTTATGATACTGACCAAACAGTGGCCCTGCAATGTCGCGCAGTGCATCGCAAAAATTTGAAATGCAAACAATTGACGTTTTTTTATTAATAAATGTCACCTTTTATTTTGTTTATTTTCAAGAAGTCACAGAAATGCACTTTGGTTGGTCAGGGATCGTTGTTCGTGATCAGAAGATTCTCATCTATAGGAATATGGTAAAAAAAAAACTTCATATGATCGCAACAGCTTTTTAAGTTGTTGCTCGCGATCTGATCATTATTCTTTTAAGTTATATTGCTGTATCTAGCGTCGCCGTAATTTAGTCAGAATCTGAAGTTAAAATTTGGGGAAATTGTTTTGAAAAATTACTATAACGTGACTCGCTTGATTTCCTAAACTTAAATTTTCGCCGAAATAATGTTTTCGATTTTCTTGTACTTCGTCATTCTGCTGGCCTTGAATATATATATATAGTAGACTAGCTAGCGTGTTGCAGCCAAAATTCGTCAAGTTTAAAAAGCTATTATAAAATGTGGTTTCTTAAAAAAAGTTATTCGAAATTGGCGCTATCATTGTCGCACTGCACAATTCAAAATGACAAAGTTGGTAAAATCCCATTAAATTCCAAAAGAGTGAAAGTGTTTTCGACAAATTTCGATCTGATATTCACGAAAATTCGCTTTTTAATTCATTTGAAAACAAATATCCTTAAAAAAAGTAAAATAATATCAAATTGGCTTTTTAAGGTTCTGAAAACATTTCCCAATATATATATATGTACATATGTTCGATCTGTAAGTTTTCGAATAAATTTGTGAAAGTGCGATTTTTTTAAAAATATTTTTTCTCGTTCAACTTGAAATAGCAGCTTCGGAGAACGGTTGATGTTCAGCTCAGGAGGGCAACTGCTACGATGGGTGATGTAGACCTGGTACACACCCGGAGCGGTAAGAACCCCTTTGGTAGATGGGATGGTTGGGGTTCCCCATTGCAGGGGGGCATCGACGGCCCCCCTGTACCTGAGCGTGTGGTCGGGGGATCATATTAACGAGCCTGGAGTGGGGTTGCCCCCACTTCAGGCATCAACTTCGTAGTTTTTTGGGGGTGGATTTTTTTAACGAGTTCGAATCAGGCGAGTGCCTGAATTTTTTTTTTTTTTTGCAATTCTTAGTTTTGTTGTTCGTTAACTGAAGATTAGAATGAGCAAGTGCTCGAATCAAATCTCTCAGTAAGATGGATTACTTTATGGGCTGCAACTTATTGCAGCAGCACCGATCATTCTCCTATGGTTAACCAAAACTGGAAATACTTTAATATTTCATTTCATTTCAACTTTACTTCCGCTGAACGCTACTTTGTGTTAGACCACGTATTTCTGCAATTTATTAAAACTCGGCACTTTGTTTGTCTTGCGTTTTTTAGCTGTTTCGAGCGTTTTAGGGGTTTGGGGATGATCATTTATGGGCTAGACGTCATCGGATTGTGCCATTGTGATTTTGTGGGAGGTGATAGACGATGGTGAATGTCCCTCAAAGTTTCATTGTGAAACTAAAGGTCATCACATAACTTAAACTGAATGTGAATCACTTTTGTTTAGTGACATTTAGTCTGAGACATGTTTTGTTTAAAAGTGACATTATTTGAGGACGTTTGATAAGAGATGGTCCATAGGTCCTAATATTTTGTAAGTATTTCTTGAAATTTTATTTTCTTGTCTCTTTCTCGTTTTTCGCTCGTTTTCTTTTACATGTATTTTACTCGTTATTGATTGTCTCACTACATTTTCAATAGTATTTGTTCTTACATTTTCCTCCTGCTTGTTTTACTAATGTGTTATCATATCGTATCAGTATCGTTTTAATATTGTCAACCTCTAAAGTACTGCAAACATCGCAGAAATAACCACAAATTTCAGGTTATCGTGATTTTCTCCGTTTGCTTGTTATTTTCTCCATTTTTCCAACGTCATTTTCTTTATTGCCTCGACGTCGTGGCAACTGCTAAGATGGGTAATGTAGACCTTGTACTTTGGTAAATGGGATGGTTGGGGCTTTCCATTGCTATTATTCTCCTGCCCCCCTCACCCAAGGGTGTGGCCTCAGGACAATACTTACTAGCCTTGAATGAGGTTTCTATTTTTTGGAGGTTGGATTTTTTAACAAGTTCGAATCAGAGTAGTGCCTGATGTTAACATCTTCCTTCTGTGACGTTCTTTGAACTTCTTTTCAACCAATCATTGAGTTGAAAAAGAATGATCGATGAGTGAGGTGTGTCTGGAACAACTGTTCGTTATCATATGGAGAGACATCAAATTTACATGCTATTTTGTGCATGCAAAATATTTAGTGTTCTCCCGACTTTTATTGTCTCCACTATTTTCCCTTTTTCCACATTTTCCCTTGTCATTTTATTCGTTTTATTCATTTTTCCTTGCCATTTTATTCATTTTCCCTTGTCATTTTATTCATTTACCCTTGTCATTTTATTCGTTTTATCCATTTTTCCTTGTCATTTTATTCGTTTTATTCATTTTTCCTTGTCATTTTATTCGTTTTATTCATTTTTTCTATTCATTTTATCCATTTTCCCTTGTCATTTTATTAGTTTTATTCATTTTTCCTTGTCATTTTATTCATTTTTCCTAGCATTTTATTCGTTTTATTTATTTTTTTATTCATTTTATCCATTTTCCCTTGTCATTTTATTCGTTTTATTCACTTTCAATTGTCATTTTATTCGTTTTATTCATTTTTCCTTGTCATTTTATTCGTTTTATTCATTTTTCCTTGTCATTTTATTCGTTTTATTCATTTTTCCTTGCCAGTTTATTCGTTTTATTGATTTTTAATTGTCATTTTATTCGTTTTATTTATTTTTCCTTGCCATTTTATTCTTTTTATTTATTTTTACTTGTCATTTTATTCGTGTTATTTATTTTATCTATTTTCTGTTGTCATTTTATTCGTTTTATTCATTTTTAATTGTAATTTTATTCGTTTTATTCATTTTTTCTTGTCTTTTTTTTGTTTTATTCATTTTTCCTTGCCATTTTATTCGTTTTATTCATTTTTTCTATTCATTTTATCCATTTTCCCTTGTCATTTTATTCGTTATGTTTATTTTTAATTGTCATTTTATTCGTTATGTTTATTTTTAATTGTCATTTTATTCGTTTTATTTATTTTTCCTTGTCATTTTATTCGTTTTATTCATTTTTCCTTGTCATTTTACTCGTTTTATCCCTTTTCCCATGTGATTTTATTCGTTTTATCCATTTTTCCTTGTCATTTTACTTGTTTTATCCGTTTTCCTATGTAATTTTATTCGTATTATCTATTTTTCCTTGTCATTTTACTCGTTTTATCCGTTTTCCCATGTGATTTTATTCGTATTATCCATTTTTCTCTGTCATTTTACACGTTTTATCCATTTTCCCATGTGATTTTATTCGTATTATCCATTTTTCCTTGTCATTTTACTCGTTTTATCCGTTTTCCCATGTGATTTTATTCGTATTATCCATTTTTCCTCGTCATTTTACTCGTTTTATCCGTTTTCCCATGTGATTTTATTCGTATTATCCATTTTCCATTGTCATTTTACTCGTTTTATCCATTTTCCCTTGTCATTTTACTCGTTTTATCCATTTTCCCTTGTCATTTTACTCGTTTTATCCATTT
>JAQIXS010003921.1:0-16615 GCA_034700785.1 Rossiulus vilnensis | reverse complement strand
AGAATATGGCAAAATCATGCACAATATAGACCTGGGACGATTCAGAACTGGTAAGATACGTTCCAAGGGTCGTAAAAACCTACCTTTTGGTCCATATTTTTATATTTATATTAGAATAAATTAAGCGGTAACTTAAACCTATCAAATTGAGATTAAAAAGTTTCAAATATAACAAGCATGCACCGATGAATCTGGCCATTTTCTTAGCGTATGATTCAAGGTTATTTTCAAAAAAATTATGGATGCATTCTTCGCTTTTCGGCGTTCTACTTATACATGTACTGGGATATTTTAAATTAAATACATATTTTGCTTTTACGACTTCGGCGCTTTTTTGTTTATTGTTTTTTACTCATGAGTCTTCGTGCGGTTCGGAACCCTGGTTTTGTTGGGGGAAAAAGCAGTTTCTGAAAAAATTCGAACTGTCCCAAGCATTATTATACACAATTCTCATTATTGTTTATATTATAACTTTAAATTTCGTCATGCACGCACAATGCGTTTAGTTAACAGCGTTAAATCTATTTAAGTATGTAATATATTTTCTTAAGTAGTACTCGTCATTAGTGGAGTCATAAGAACAAAATAATATCTTTGACTTGCATTTTAATATTGCGTTGGCCCAAATAGTTGGCAAACACTGCTTGCTACGATGTTGTCAAGAAAAGCCGTAAGCCGAAAAAAAAAAACATTTCAAAATAAAATTATTTTGTTCCAACTCTATAAGGGTACCGAATCAATATAATATCAATATTCTAGGTCAATCTTATACTTTCAGAGCCCATAGTTGATTTCATTACCAATTCGAGCGTAGCTGAAGCTGGGTCTCAAACAGAAGTAAATAATCGAGTGAATGGTACTTACAGTGAGTTCATTACCACCTTTGTTATTGTAATTTATAGTATTGCAGTTATATGTCGAAGCAAAGGATAATCAGACTATTTTTTAAAATCGTGCCTATCGGTAACAGTATGCTACTGATGCGAGTACTGTGATATGGCTTTTGAGAAATTCGATTATATTTATAAGTACTTTATAATATTAAATAACTGAAAATCACGGTATTAGAGCTACAAACATAGACTTTTCTCATTAAGAAATACAGCAATTGCATTCGCCTTCAACGGTTAAACATGTATTATGTTTTCCGCTTCTGCGAGCAGATATAAAAAGATAAAATAGTAGCGCTTGTATCTTCTTACTTCATTGTACATCCTAGGTAATCTCATACAAATTTTCGCTTACAATATGTTTTTTTAACTTAACGTTTTAAGTGATAATGCTATACATGAATGTTCAACTACATGTTGGATGAGATTTGAATATGCAGCAACTTTTTGTTAGAGAAGTAATTAGAAACTTACAGAATTCTTTAAGATGGAATACGATGAAGGATTTTTTAACGTAAAATAAATTTTACCTTTATTCCCTAACGACAGCATAAACAAAATCATTTAGCACGAATACAGTGTTTTTTTTCTCAGTCGCCAATTTAACCATATTAAATTAAATTGCGTTATTATTAACTTTCGTTTCACAGACGACACGATCATAATAACAGTCGCTATTATTATTGGATTCGCCGTGTTTGTCTTTATATTTTGTATACTGTTATATCGCCTCGTCTTCAAAAAAAACCTGAAAAGTGGCAGAAAGGTAAGCCTTAATTTGGCTTCTTCTAACTGATTTTCATTTTTAGTATGGGCCTTTGAGAATTAGTTAAAAATTTTATCATAGACATAAATGACGCTGTAACTTGTTTAGGAACGTTTTAGCATAACATCTGTTTAATTAATTTTATTCAATTTTATAGCAAATTATTTTCATGTGATTTTTAAGCGAAGAGCCCAGTGTCAGTTTTGCGTCAGGCTTCTTAATTAATGCATTTGCTTTCCGCAAATCCCATATAAGTTGGTGGTATTCTGTAAATAGTTATTCTACTGTTATGGTTTAGGAAAATGATCTGGTGATGAGCAACATGCCGCCTCATGCCGCCGACAATACTTATGTTAATGTCGACTCCTTCAAAGGGTTGATGGTGGATCTTCGTCAGATTCAATTTGAACAGCTCTTAGGTCAAGGGGCTTTTGGGCTGGTTCACAAAGCTTCCGTCACCGGACTGAAATCCCAAACAGGAATTACAACGGCAGCGATAAAGTCTCTTAGAGGTGGTCCAACGCCATTTAAACATTTACTGCTGGATTTAAGAGTTTAGGAAGATGTATTGACAGTTTTGTTTTTATTGGTAGTTGGTCATTCAGAGGAGGACAAAACGGCTTTGTATACGGAATTACAACAGTTGCTATATGTTGGCCATCACCCAAATATCATTAATCTCTTGGGGTTTGTCAGCACCGATGGTAAGTACATCGGCTATTATCCAGATAGGCATGAGGGGACGAGGTTAGCAGCCATGAGGCTATAAAACGTAATGGACCTTAAATCCTGATGCGTTGTCTGCAAGATTTAATTGATCGATTAAATGTATATAAAGCAGTTGAGCTCATAAATTGCGCTTACTTGGAAACGTGTTGCGATGGTCTTATTGATGTATTTTATTTCCCCACTGGCACTTTGATGTAAACAAAAAACTTTTGATTTTAAAAATATTTCCAAAAACATTGTGATGCAAATTTTCTTTAGCTTATTATTATAGTTTAGCTAATAAAGGGATATAAAACAGTCGAATATAGTTTAAGAATTATTATATAGTAGAGAAACCTACGATGTAAGATGGATTAAAAAGCATTTGAGCACGATATATTTTTATTATTTGTTTCTGGGTAGTTTTGAGTTGCTTTACCATTGGTACTTTCGTTGTTTTTTCCTTCTCCAGGTATAGTGAATGTGAATTAACGTAGAGTACAAATGTCAAAATGTAGGCCAATAAGCATACGCAGTAATACTTAAATTTAGATTTTTTTTTATAATTTTACATATTAGGTTTTTATGTAATTTAAAATTCTTAGCGTCATTGACATTGCATACACAATATTTTTCTTCTCCAGATACATTAATGTTAATAATCGAGTACGCCTTGTACGGAGACTTGCTTTTCTACTTGAAAGGCAAGACAATCACCTCGAATTATGCAGATTTGCAATTTATTAACGAAGCCCCGACATCATATTTGGACATGACCAACTCTCCTTACATGCAACCCATTTCCCCGTCATCCACACCCGAGAGGAACAATAATTCCGTGCATCTAAAAACGTTGCTTGCAATTGCGTGGCAAGTAACCAAAGGAATGAATCATTTGGCGGAAATGAAGGTGAAACATAACATGTCATGCATGTACATTAAATTTTCGGTTAAAATCAATTCAACTTCACTAGCAACAACAAAGCAAAATGTTTGGATTTGCAGTGTATCCATCGAGATTTGGCAGGCCGAAATGTCCTCCTGAGCTCTGGCTTGGTGGCGAAAGTATCGGATTTTGGTCTGGCTAGGGCGGTGTATGAGTGCGGTTACTACTTCAAGGAAACTAAAGTAAGTAGGAAAGAAAACTTTTCTAAATATGACCATAGCATCGATAATGACTTTTTTCTTTTCAATAGGGACGCTTGCCGTTTAAATGGATGCCTCTTGAAGCCATCCTGGAAGGGCAGTACACAACAAAAAGTGATGTGTGGAGCTTTGGAGTTTTGTTGTGGGAAATTTTTACTATGGGTGGAAACCCATACCCTGGGGTTCCCATCAAAAGCCTACTGGACTTGCTGCAGTCTGGATACAGAATGGCAAAGCCCAGCAATTGCCCGGCTGATGTGTAAGTATAGCTATTCATTATCAGTTTATTCCGAAGTTCATATGCATGATTGTATAGAGCCTATAATGCTCATGTTAGGCAAATTAGTAAACAATTTTGGATAAACATTAAACATGATGATTTTGTATATATGTGTCAAGTTATTCTAGGTTGTTAATTGTGCTAATTTGACTAACGTTATCTGACATAATTTTTATTTTTTAAATAAAATAAAAAGAAACACTTCAATTGCCCACGGTAGAACTAACATCGATTACAAAAAGAATTTTTCTATTGAAAAAAAAATGTCCTGTCTTGCAGATATGAAGTCATGCAAAACTGTTGGCACGAGCGGCCTAGCGAACGACCAACTTTTAAGGATTTGGCAAATTCGCTAGAAAAAATCTTGCAGAAAACAGCAAATTCGGCAAGACCTGGTTATTTCGATATTAAATTACTACATTCAGGGTGTCATTCCTCGTAATATAGCCATTTTGATACTATTTTTATGTTAGGACTACATGGAAATACATGGTGGAGCCAGCGATGACGACCTCTCTTGTGCAAGTCCAACTGAGTATGACGAGCTCTCAGAAAACGACTCCCACCAACAAGAAGATACGCTTTTGCGTCCATTGACCCCAACGAGATTACAATATGCGCAACTTGTTTCACACACATTAAACAGAACTGGTGAAAATGCTGGACTTCTGTCGAATAACTGCTAAGGTGTATCACGCATCCTGATTGGTGAACAACAATCGAGACAATAGTCATTCAATATTCATCAGTATTACTGGTCTTGAGGCAGCAATATCATGTTTCAACTACGCGAGTGCGGTAATGTGTCCTGGTATATATACTTTGGACGCATTCTTTTCAACAAATGTGAAGCTCAGTATTTGCAGAATTTTATACAGAAGTTAAACATTACTTGGTGAATGGAGTAATGCGTTTAGTACGCTGATTTCTGTGGATTGTCAAAGTGAATTTTATAAATTTACTCAAAAATGTTGTTCGCATGCTTTGCAGGCGCTGTTGTTTGACAACTATATTTGTGTTTGGTTTTGATATCATTTATGTGCCTTTCGATTTCATTGTAAATGAATTGTTATACTTCTTTCCCAAGCATTCCTTTAATAAGCTATAGACTTTCATATAAAATGTTTGTTTTAAAATAATCGATTCATCTTTATTTTGGAAAAAAAACTTTTGAGTAAGCTTTTAATGAAAATAATGCAGTGTATTTATGCATATTTATGACAGAGTTCAGAAAAAGCCACCAACTTCTCTTCTAAATAAATCGCTTTCATTTCATCGTTAAACAATGTGCAGACAGATAATTTATATTGGAAAAAGCTGATGAACGAGCCTTGTTTTATATTGTATTTCTAGATGGTCATGCCTAATAATGCCATTCCAGATAATTCTGGAAATTTTACATAATTACTGATTTTGGTTTCTTCAATTAATTGTACTAATTTATGTTTTCATTTCTGCGAACGATATTCCTAAAATTGATACCAAGACTAAAAATGGTCATATGATTTAGGAGCTATCCATAAAAGACGTCCAGGAACTTTTATGATTTTCAGGCCCCCTCCACCCCTCACCTCAGGCAAGGTGAACGGACAGTAGGATACAACAAAAAGTCTGCCACATCCCATGCAAAATAAATTTCATGTGTGATTGCATTTATTTATTTATTTGTAATTAAAATTATAATCGAAGGAAAATTATAAACATTTACAAAAGTTGGGGTCTCCGTAAAAATAACAAATAACAAATTAGTGCTAAGGACGTCAAATATTGCTGGCTGCTCCCATCTCCGTTCAATTGTGCCAATTCAAATAGTTTTTGTTTGGTTGAAGCGCTGTAGCATTCCATTTTTCGTTATCCTTGTAGATGGCAGCACTAAAGCGGTCTGGCAAAGCAGCAGTGCAAAATGGCTCGGTTGGGTTTGTTGTTAGTGGAAATCACAGTTGCTGCAGTTTATCTTTTATTAAATATATCAAAGTGTATTTCATCTGAATTTGAGCAGCTGCAACATGGCAGGATTCCGGGATTCGTTCCAGCATTTGACAATACGTTGCTATACAGAGGAAGTCGTTTGCGCGAAAGGAGACTGACAACTTCATCTCGATCTGTGGAGTCCTGTCACTTTGAGGACAGAAACGCTTCATTAAAAAGCAAATTTGATAGCAACATATTTACAGTAAGTATGACAAGTATCGCAGTTGCTTCTAACGGATTGGATTTCGGAGAATCTCAGTGTAGGTATAAGGGGTTGTCGTTGACACAACAAGGGTTAAAGACACAACCTCAACAGAATTTGGAAAAAAACCCTAAAAATTTCATGAAACCTGCTTATATTTTCTCCTTATCCAATTCCTCATATTAGTTTATCTGTGGTAGCGGCACTGTCAAAGTTGATTTTCAAAACCATCAACTCATATTTATTCAAATTTACGTTTGTGATATAATCGTACATAAGATATTCTTTGATATTACACCCATATTTATTGATTTCCTTAACAGAAAACTTTCAACAATGATTCACATACAAATTTTACGGTTTTATGGATTGGAGATGATGATGCTGTAAGTAATCATAAAAAAACATTGCATCTGCTTGCTGTTAAATGTTGTGTGACTTTCAAGTAATGAAGGTTTACTTATGATAGGTTAAAAGTGATCGTGCTTTCCGTAGTTATACTCAGGTTTTCTTTGCTTGCCCTTAAGTTTGAAACGCTTGAATTTGCAAGTTAAGATTTACACTCTTCACAAAATTACGACTATGAAAGTGAAGCATGCCAATAAGTCTTGACATCAACTTGCAATGGAAACAAATTGTAAGGATTTCCATCTAAACCAAAAATCATAACTACTTTTCGAAAATGTATGTTGGTTAGAGAAATGCTTCCATCTTACTGTGATCAAATCTGGAACAATATATACTATATATGGCAATTTCTATTTCAAAATTTAAAAAATCATTATATAAAATTGTATTAAAAAGCATAAAAATGTGTGCCTCGTGAATTTGAAAATGCTAATTTTTAATTGTTTCATACAGGCCATGATGGTTGTTACCATTGGCAATTCCACAACGCCTTCTACATTATACATAAGGTATAGTTTTTCATCATTATTTCTACACTATCAAATTTTATTACTTTGTTTTAAAAGGAATTTTCTATTCCATTATATTTATTACCCTACAGTGAGCATATTAATGGCATGTGGTAGGGAAGGAAGGGGGAGGTCAATCAGTTGATCCAAATTGTAGGCCTACACATAAGTGAAATTACAAATTGTGAACAATTAATAGAACTGAAGAGTAATTGGGAAAGGAACAGGTATACTATCCCAGCATTTGTCTGGAAATATTGTGGACACCACAAAAACCACAGTTAATATGGTCGACCTGGCTATCCTAATGCTTTTAATGAATAACCAAAAAAATGGCTGAATTGATTACAATCACTGCCAAATTATTTTTTCGCCATTTATAATTGGTCACCTTAAAGTACTATACATATACCAGAAATACAAAATCGTGTGTTTAAAGGCAGGCACATTTTCGGATCAAATGTTGGAATAATCCCGTTTATTTCCGCTCCTGCAAATAAACGTGCTTAGGTTATTTAATTACGGAATTGATTCTTTTCATTTCTTCAAACTTGTTTGACAAACCCTTTGTTAAATAAATCGATTTTCCATATAGATTAGTGAGATGTTTACTTGTTTTTAACTTCTGGGTTTTTCATTTTAAGTCCATTTAATTGTAATCAAATGAACCAAATGATAAAATGTTTGTTACGTTGAAGTTTTCTTGTTTTACCCTTAAGAACCTTACTGAGATCATTAATTTATAGGTGTACTTTGATTCATGCTCATGATGACTTAATGTAGGTGCTTTTTATTTTCAGCCGAAATTATGGCAAGTCATTTGAAGATTTAACCCAGTCCTTGAGTAATTTTGCAATTACGTCAGTTCAACAGTGCCCAACAGATCGTAAAATGGTAGGTCATTTCAGAATTGCAGTAGGTTTGTTGAAACTTACTCTGGTATTTAAATATTGACCAAGAACAGTACATTCAAATACTCAACACGTTCATACTTCAAAAACACCATAGAAAAATTACTAAAACTCTTTTGAATTATATCGACTGACAGTTGATGTTTGTGTGCAGCATCCACCAAAGTTTTAAAGCTATTAATGACAAATTTTTTTGACAGATTGTTAGTGATATATGAAAAATCTATTGAAGTGTTTGGTGTGACATTTTACCAGATATATTTTGATATTTACCAGGTCGAACACACTCAATGGAATATATCAATAATTTTTAAAATAATTTCTATAATTACAGGTCATTTTTGTTGCTTATTCAGAACCCACCACTACAATATTTCTAAGTTCAAGTGGGACAAATCCTGAAAAATTTACTCTGACATTTAAATTAAGTGAACCAATACGATTACACCCTTCTAATCAGAAAATGCTATTAGCACTTGGCAGTGATGGTACCCAAATGGTAACTAAGCTTTATTGCATAACTTTTAATGCCATAAAGCATTGTGTTCTAAATGTTTCGACATTTCCATTTATTTTGTTTACTATTAGTGGAAGGCATGGCGGTCTATGGACGGTGGTCGAACTTGGGAACTCTTTCATAGTTATGTCAACGACATTCAGTGGTATGTTGGCTATTAATGCAAGCTAATCGCACATTTTTAGCAGATTTCACTCGTTACAAACCTCTTTTTGATTGCAGGAGTCAAGACCCCAATATGCCATCAACATTTTATTTTACCAATGGAAGCGATCTATTATTTGGTGATGGTATGTGATTGGCTATTTGGCATTCGATTTTTTGACATATTCTCTCACTTAAATAAGTTATGAAACCAGCTAGTTTTGATGAATGGCATAACAATGTAGTGTATTTAATTACCTTGTATATCGTTATGCTATAACTATAACAGTATAAACTAAGGTTTCTTTTTGCATATCCAGTGTCTTGGAGAATAAAGCATTTAATCATAATTGAAAAGTCAGTCCTTCAAGTCATTAGTTCCCCAAGCTAAATTAACCATGGTTTAGAATTTACGTATCAGAGATAGAACTGGAATTTGTTATTTGCAATTGAATATAATTGAGAGGATAGGTTAATGACACTAGCTTTTCATTATTTGTTGAACTATGCCGAGTTCCAATCACTATCTCCATTTTTAGTCAACGGAAAGGAGTATGATTTAGTGAAGTCGGTTTCTTCAAATTTAACTGGTGAGTAATTTATTTTTTGAATGCATCATTACCAAAGTTTTATTAATAGAAATGAGCTCATACGAAATTTTACATCCAGTGATAGCTCGCAGAGTGCGCACATTTAAAATTGCGGGGAGATTTTTGTACGCTTTGGCTTATGCTGACGAGGTAATGGTTACATCTTAACTTATAATCAGAGAGAGGCCTATTCGTTGTTATTCTAATTATGACTAAATTGTCTTTTTTTTGTTTAAAAATTGTAATTTTAGAATAAAAAAAAGTCTATCCTAAGAGTAACAACTAATGGTGGGTTGAGATGGAATGAAGTTCAGTTACCTGTAACAGTGGAAGATCAGGTTAGCATGCTGCTGTTGATGCATCTCATTAAACTTGATCATTTGGAAATGATTTATTCATAAAAAATGTTTCAGTTTTATGAAATCTTGGATATATCTGATGGGATGGTGTCTATCCATGTGGATGATGGTTTAGGTCAGTTGTTATATTTATAACTTGTGTGAACTAATTTATCTGAGAAAAAAATGGTTAAAGTATTGAATATGTTCTCACTATCATATTTTTCTATAGATCAGTCGTCCGGTACCCTCTTTACATCCGATGCTGATGGAATCGTTTTTTCTGATTCCTTACACCGTCATGTAGTAAGTTTTCAAACGGTTTAAAATAATATTATTATTTTGCATTATCTTTAAACTAAAATTGGACATTTATGATCAGTACCCAAAAGATAAAGATGTTAAAGATTTTTATAAAGTAAAATCGATGAAAGGGGTGTTTTTTGCTAGCCAGATTGGTGCAGGTAAGAATTTACCATTGTGCAAATATCTCTAATGCCATCAACAAAGTCTGCAATTTCACATATAAATTTTCAGATAATAAAACCCATACCATGATTACCTACAACCGGGGAGCTAAATGGTCACGGCTTCGCGTGCCATCAAATTCCACCTGTAGATTTCATGATGCTTCGGTTAGACGTGTACATTTCTGCTTAAACAATGCTTTTTTGTCCAACGTTCAATTTCTTTACATTATCTTTTCTGTTGTCATTCTAGAAATGCTCTTTGCATATTGCCAGCATGGTGGAAACTGGAACCATTCACATTCCAATGGGACCTCTCACTGCTCAAAGTGCAGTTGGAATTATTCTAGCCCACGGATATGTTGGGTATCCTACCCTTCCAAATAGTGTCGACGTTTTTGTTTCGTCTGATGGGGGCTATAACTGGGCAAAGGTTAGTTTAGAGTGCGGTTTTGGTTGCAACATAATGCAGTGCATGTTTTTATTGCATATTTTTGTGCATTTAGGTATTAACTGGACCACATTTGTATGCAATTGCTGATCATGGAGGTCTGCTCGTCGCTGTACCTGTTGAAGGTGATCAGCCATCAGATTACATCAAGTGAGTCTCTTCGTTTTCAACTATACTTAATCATGTTTTGTATTACTGTCAATTGCATGCCACCATTATGATTATATCAATTAACCAAAACCTCACCAATCTCATGCTCATAATTACAGACATTTATCATTTAATTTCTTTATAAGATTTTCTCTAGATGAAGGAGAGACTTGGTCATGTTATCAGTTTAATCAGTCTGCCAGCGATAGAATCAAAGTCAGAGGACTATTGACTGACCCGGAAAGTTTGTCACTAAAAGTTGGAATATGGGGTTATGGACTTAATGACTCTGTGTGGAGAGTTATAGTGATTGATTTTCAGCCAATTATTGAAAGACCATGCAAGTACTTAAGTATTTTTAAATTATCAATTAACAATTTGACATGAATGCTGCAGCATTCAAATCCTTTTCTGTTAGCTTATAGCCAGTCTGATTATTCTTCCGTACTTTTACATCTATCAATTCTTAATTAATTCTTATTGACTCTGAATACTTTTATGCATTTCTTGTATCCCAATCATTCTTGGTCTTTAATATTTTCTTAACATTTCTAGAAAATTAGTTTATTCAAATATTGAGGTCATTTTATGTAAAGCATTATTGCACTCTCCTCTTGTATACTAATTTTTGTTTTATCCTAATTTTACATAATAATAGGCAAAGAACCAAACGACTTCACAGATTTCACTGCACACAATGAAATGTCTGCGAAGGATGGATCTCAAAAAGGTTGTCTTCTAGGTGCTAGGGAGACTTTTCGTAAAGTGAAAAAAGGAAGTAGGTAAGGCATCTTGAATATGTGAGGAAATGTAATTGGTATTGGTGTAATCTGGGCTGAGAACAATGAAAGTAACAAAATTGCAGAAAAAAATGAGTTCTTTTTAATAATGTGTACTGTCTATTCATTCATTTGTGTAGGTGTTATTTGGGACAGGCACATGCCGTCGTTCCCTCAACAGAACATTGCAAATGCACAGAAGATGATTATGAATGGTAATTTGTTTCTGCATGTTTCCTGAAATACGTAATTGTATGAGTGTTTTAAAAATACTTATTACATTTTTAAAGCAAGCAAAACAATTACTTACCGGGAGTAATGTGTTTTGTGAAATAATGGAACCAATTTTTATCTTCAGTGATTACGGCTTTTACCGCCCAGGCAACTGGAAGCAGTGTATTGAAAATCCACGCTACAAAGGAGCCGAACTGGACATATGCTTAGATGGGGAGGAAAAGAAAATTATCACTTCTGGGCAAGTGTGGAAGTTGAATGGTTGACTGAAAAAATATTTAATTTACTAATTAAGCTCTTATTTTTTTAGATATCGCAAAATTCCCGGAGACATATGTAGAGGTGGCTATTATCCGGGTGCTAGATACGAACAGAACATCAAAATCAAGTGTAACGAGGGCGACAAAATGCTTCTAGGAAGTTTAAAGGTTGGCTCAAATGGGTCAGCCATGGGCCTTTTCGTTCTAGTCATTCTAATCATCATCATGACTGGCCTCATTTTTGGAATGAGTGTGTTTTTTATCCGCAAATTTCAACAAATCAACACCAGGTAATTTGTGATCCTTCAATTATCAGCCGTTTTCTGTCAAGATAAAAATAGCTGTCACAGAATTAAATTCATTTACCATGTATAGGCATAGATTTAAATGCCTTATATAGATGTGCTGTGACAGCCACGTTTACCTATACCCTGTACAAGGTTTTATCATCTTCTCAAGTCATACAAATTTTTTTTCAAATATGTATGAATATGGATCAAATATGGAAGAGAAAAGCGAGCTAGTTTATTGCTTGATGTTGTTCTGATCATTTGGTTATGATTTTCTTCTTTGTTACCTCTTTTTAGCCCATTAACTTATCGATACTCGAGGCTCAGTCAAGATGATGCTCAAGATGAAGATGAAACAATGTGCATTGTGACCAATAATCTTGGGGCAACATTGGGATCTTCTGAGGAAGATGATGAGGTTAGACCTGTGATACTATGTCTACAAATGGTTTTAGTGATCAGCTCAGCCCTTGGTGTATCTGTAATTTAACCTTGCATCTTTGAAATGCATGTGGCACAATGGGCTCTTAAATTTTTGATGTTTTAGCTTATTTTCTTTCATGGCTTTATGCAGATTTATCGCCTGCAAGATGATTTCGTTAACTTATATAATTTTTTCAAGTTGCAGCCTGCCACTCTGTTGGTTGATACATCAGACATTATGGAAAGTATAAATATTGCTACGAATGGAACAGCTAACAGAAGTCAAGGGAAAAAATATTTCGACGAGTCTGATGAGGTTTGAGCAGTTTTTTCTAGCATTGATTTTTGGCTCTTGTTTGATGCATGAAGCTTTTCAACTGTTGCTTTTATGCCTATCAGGAGTTGCTGCAATGAAATTCCAATGCCTACAAAACCAAATAGTGAGCACCCAGTATAAAGAACTTGACTGTGGTTCCATCACAACGATTGATCTCATAAAAGGTGACAAGAATGGCAGCAAGAAGGAAAAATAAAGGTAGTTGATTTGTATCACATCCTATTGCATTAATGATATCGACGATCCCCAAAATGTGGTGTTTCATACAATTTTTTTAAAAATCAGTAAATCATTATACTGTATGTCCTTGTATTAGGCTATGTTTGATTTGGCAAGTACCTTTTACACGTGGTGTGTCAAGGAAAGGGTTTCAGATGTTGATTTCTAAAATTACTTTAACTGTATATATTATTGTGTTGAGCATCACTGCTGTCATGCTTCCATAATTGGCGAATTTTGTGCCGGACGTTTATTCACAGGCTCTCTTTATTCTGAAAATGGATATCTTTAATCACAGGGACTCATTGGAATTTCTCACGGAAGTGTGCCTTAATTAACCTGGGATCTTTTTGAGATGCCAAAAATGAATCATAGGCCTGCATATGTTAGTAATTTCGTGAGCAGTGACTGCTTGAAAAATAACAAGAGTGCAAAAGTGGTATCTCAACTCAGATCAACTGATGGATGAATCTTTATCATTTGCTTATAGTAGGCCTACCAAATGCAAGCTGCCAGTGATGCTGTTCATCTAGTAATTTTTTTTGCTATCATTTCCTTGTGCAATGCACCATTTGTGAAAGGTCTCATTTCCTTTCACGTTTAACCTTTCTGAAATGCGCTTGATATGAAAAGGCTATGGAAAAATGAAAAACACTTTTGCGAATTTTATCCGAGTGCTTTAAAAAAATGTTTATCAGTGAAAAAGACATTTTGAACAGTCATATGGTTATGTACTGCTGCGCACATGACCACACTTTAGAGGCACGTCAATGTGGCCTGAAATAAAGTATAAAATACAAATTATGCTACTAATTATTTGTGAAATGCTATGCTGTACAGTGTAATGGTTTCTTAAAACCTTTGGCTGTCGATAATAACCAATATTTTCAGTATTTCTTAGTTTTAAGGTAATCATTGATAAAGCATAACAACTTTATCATTTCAACGAAGATTTCAGTTCTGAAGATGTGAAAAAAAGCTTATTATGTCTATCAATCGGGATTCTGGTTTAACCATATAGCTGCTTCACGATATTTTTGCAACAAAATTCTGCCCATAAATAATGTACAAGATTTTGTCAGTTCAATGAATCCATTATGCAAATTATACAGAATCGTCTATACAAGGTATTTGTATAAAACGATTATAACTATTAAATTGCCAAAATTGAATTGAACATGCATCATCATTTTGAAACACTTTTTAAATGTTTGCATTCATGCATCAAAATAACCCAAGTGAATTATTTGAAAAAATTCTCTCGAAAGCATCTTAACTTGAATCAAGAAAGTAGGGGACAAAGAAGTGCTAATGTACTTTTCGTGGAGTGTATTAGGTGAATATATCAGAAAACTAATGTATATAACATGGGTGGCTCCACATTTTTGATGTTGGTACCCTCAGTATCAAAATGCAGGGAATGATATTCTAGTCTAAAAAAATTGAACATAGGCAGGCTTTTTCATATAGCAGTAGGCCTTAATTGCTCAGACAAGTTGTGTGGTTTTAAGTTGTGTAACTAAGCTGTGTTCATTTTGTTCGTGCTGTGAAATTATCCAAAAATGTACTTATGATATTTTCTCGATTTTATTTTTTATTGTACATATCGTCATTGGAAACTCATACTTAATGATGTGAAATAAGAGGCTCGCTTTTTATTTAATGAACATGTGTTATGCAATATCATTTCTTTTATAAGTTGCAACATTTATGAATATATAAATAAATTATTGTAATTTTCTAATGAGACTGAATTTTTTTTAATCCATTAATCTATTACTTTGCTATAAGTGTAGCCTTTGGGCACTTTAAACAGCCACAGACTGATTTTTTGCAAATTCGAATCTGGTCTGTGCTAGGTTCAATTTCGGTTTTCTGTAAGTATTCGTTCAATATTAAATATTCCTGACTTGCTTTTGTAGCCAATTTTCAAATTTATTATCGTAAACAATATGACGTTAGTAAAATTTATGCAAAAGCTTTAGATTTTGGTACGGAAATTCTCATACCAGCATAAGTACGAAATTTGAAATTGGCGCGCTCGATTTAGTGTACTATGGTTTATAAAAGACTCCGTTCTTTTTTCCGTGGCCCAGTTTCCCCGAGAAGACTCCGTATACGTGATATGCTTCATCGTGAGAGTCGTGAGTGTCCCGTGAGTCATGTGTATCCTACGGTCGTGTTGTTGTTTCTAGTTCTGTTCTTATTCAACTTTGATGTGATGTTCACCGAGTTTTAATTTCTACGAGAAACCTGATGACGACGAGACAACCCGTGGAAGCTTGATTTTGATCTCATTTGGGTGAGTTCTCTGGTCTAGTACAGTGTATCCTATAGCTTCATTCAAGCAGCCCTTACCTGTAAGAAGTTAAATAATTACTAGGATAAATTCCCTAGTACTTTAATAATAGTTTATAACCAGGGTCTGCATTTGATAATGTGTTATAATTCTATTTAAAAATACTGCTGTCATCAAATGAAGTGGTCGCACCGTCTGTTCAGGACCATGTTTAGGTCCTGCTACCGTGTCACTATTCGAATGTATCGGAATGTTCGACACACCATGTGACCATGTCCTCTACCTACACTGTATAGTCCTCTGCTATAGCTTTCCATACTTTTAATACCTATGCATTATGCACTTTCATATTTGCTCAGCCTCATTGTCGAACATGCATCAAAGTTATTGATATACTATACTATTTCCTATGATATGATAAACAAATGCCCTTTTTGCCTGGGTTGCGTGCAAGGCGTGTGTTCACTAACCATACCACAAATTGCGATGTTGGTTACGCATATAATTATGGAAAATTTATTTCCAGTAATAACTGGAAAATAGAATTTTGTCACGACTCTATCAGTTGAAAAACAGCTGTACTACTACTGTACTTGGAGGGATAACAAATTTGAGCCTTGGACTGGCTAATCTATTTCCTTCCTTAAAAGATCGTTATCTATCAGAAGTACATGAGAATTGATTCTATGCTAAATAATAAAGATTATACTCATTAATGTGGGCTAATCCTCACTGTTAATTATATTTGCACTTAAGGTTCGTCAGATGATTGCTAATTGCTTGTTGGTAGTTTTTAAATTGCATTTTAAATAACTATTTTTAAGAAACTAAAGTGGGACCAGTATTTTACAATAAGTGAGATCTAGTTTGGATACAATGTAGCATGTTAATGGTTTAGGAATTGCGAGAAGAAGAAGAAAGTGTATTGAAAAAACGCCGTGATAATGAAAACCCCAGATTTGCCTGAGACATCAAAACACATGAGCTGATTGTTTGATTTTCTTAAATTTACAGTCTCATTTTTCAATTTTAAGTAGCCATCGTTTTGACCTCAACCCCTGGCGCATGAGTCACTGATAGCATCATACTTGCATGTGTTGCGATGACCATTGCTTCTTGATCATGATACTTGAATATGATAAATAATGTATATTCAAAGTTGTAAGATCGACTTACTTTGAGATATTTTGATCTCACATTTTCTTTAAAAAAAATGCACGACGTCAATTCCATTTCGAAGGCTAGAACAGTTTAAATTAACTGATCATTTTACCAATCCATTTATCATTTTTCGTAGGAGGAAGGGGGGGGGGCGCGCTAAAGATG
>JAQIXS010003920.1:0-16619 GCA_034700785.1 Rossiulus vilnensis | reverse complement strand
GCATGTAACGTGTGAAATATCTTACAGTTGCCAAAGGTGATGTCCAATTTGATAATTTATAAACTAAAACTGCACCAGAGAGTAGAAAACAATTAAAACAATGTTTCATTCAATATGATTTTGATGTATTATCATCAGCCCAGCAAGGAATTTCTTCTTAATTATTTTCAGCAATTAAATTTGTCATTAGGTTGGGCTTAGTGTTTTACTAACTCACACTGTGCAATACGCTTGGCAAGAGATAAGTTTATAAGATCATTTCCACGGGGTGACCCCCTACACATTTCGACATCAAATTTTAGTAGCTCGTGATAGGACCATAGAAAGGACAGATTCGCGGCTCGATCTTTTTTTTCCAATTAATTTAAACCACCCGATTTTTATTGCCTAGTAAAAAACACGAAACGATTCACTCTTTAAATCGAGCTTTGATTGGCTTATATAAAAATACCAAAAAAAAACGGAATTTGTTGCAAAACAATAAAGAAAAAATGGAAAACGCTAATCGAAGCTTGGTGCAACCCCTATTCCCCTGATCTAGCCAGATTTCGTCGGATTTTAAATTGAAAGTTGGCCCCTAAAACTAAAAGACGACCTTCCCACCCCACCTTCTCCCTCACCATTGACCCCTATTCTCCCCCTCTGTCCAGTCTCTAAATTCCCCTTAAACCTACACGAATAATAACTTGTGCAGTATAATTGTCCAGTCATCGTTAAATCACCCTCAGGCCCAAGCTGACCGATATTTAATAGGATGTTCTGACATATTGTGAAAATTATTTTAAAAGGCTTACTGCAGTGCCAGAAGTTTGACCAACTGGGAATATTTTTATTTATAGTTTGTGACTTTTTAAATTTAAAAAAAATTAAGGGGCAATGGCACCCCCTAGAAATATGCCCTAGCTACGCCAATGCTTGTATATCCTTTTTTGGGGCTTTAATTTTACTATTTCCCCCTCAACATTTAAGGGTTTTTTTGCGCAATTCCGTATTTTCGTTATTTTACTTGTCCTAAGAGCTCTTACAGTATACCAAACGTAATGCCTTTGGCCGGCAGCCTAACAGGGGAAATCCCCTTAGCGATGTATTTTCTAATCAAACTTCCTCCATCTGTTTTTTTATATTTTTTTCGTGAGAGTGGATTTTTTTGGGCTTGTTTTTGTGCCATATAAGTTAAATAAAAATCGATGATGCATCGGATGTTATCTTCTCTCATCCCTTTTGTCTTTGCTTTAATACACTTAAAGTAGGGCTTTTCTTTCTCCTCCTCCTCCTAAGAGGTGGTCGTCGTCCCCCTTAAAAACCTCGATGCCTCCAACATCCAATCACTGTTTGACGAAATGTGTACACAATTTATAAATGAGGTCTTTGTGTCTCTATTTTATGTCCCATAGCACGGTATTTTCACCTTGTGATCTGACATCCGTTGCAAGTTGACAAAATGATACAGTGTACATACCGTGTCCATTGCATGCCCATGGACTTATCAGATGATAAATTTGGTCAAGGTTACACCCTAAAATATCCTTACACTTTGAAGATTATTAGCCAATGGACGTTAAACATTTTCATCATTTTGCATCCTGCATCCATTTTGCATGTTATGTTAAAATCAGACGTTATTTTGAGTGAAATCAGACGTGATTTTAGGCCTATAGAAACAGGACAGCACATGTATGAAAAATAATTCATAGAAAATCATTGCAGATTAAGACAAATTTAATTTGAAAATGCATCGATTTGGTGCATTAAAAATGCGTTTTGAAATGCATTTAGGAATTCGAAAAAAAAATCCTTGTAGCAATCTACAAGGAGTTTCTAGACTGTCAAGGAACTTGAGCGGTTTCATTTAAAAATCCACTGATGCATTTTGAAAATTCTAAAACATTCGAAAACATTTTAAAATGCATTTAAAATGTAAAACATGCATTTAACATCGAAATGCATTTGTAATGCAGGTCTCAATTCCAAAGAATTTTTCTTCATTACAGGGCAGAGTGGCATCATTTTTTAGTCCCTTTCCTAATCAAAATGACGTCATTCTTGTCCAAATAAATTAACTGACATTTGGTCGATTTTAATTATTTTTAATGTTGTAAACACAGTATTATATAAATGAGGTTAATATTGAACGTTGGATCACAACTAAAATAGGTGATATTTTTATCTGCAGTATTACTGTAAGTGCAATGCATTTATCTATTTTTCTCCAAGACCATGCTTTGAAACTCTCAAAACATGTAAATCGAATTTACTTTTGAATATTTACTTCAAAATCTAGTAATCTCACGTTATTTCGCAAATTGTAATTGCAATATGTGTTAATTTTCCAAAGCTTTCCATTTCAAGCTTTCCATACTTAGAAAACTTGTTCGTTAGTGTGACGCATGCGTGCAATGGAGGATTAAGGCTGAGTGGTGTTAAGTGTCCAGACGGTCAGACGAGTGGGCCTGAATAATTATTTTTTTAGACTTTCCCCAATACATCACTGTCATGTGATGGACGTTTTGGAGTCAATGACGTCAGGGCCACTTACAATTGTTATATTAACTTAGTTGGGCGATGATAGGGCACGTTTCCTAGAGGCTCTGATGAAGCTTTGATGCTGAATTTTGGGCGAGTTCTGAGTCCATGGCAACGGCAGGATTAACCTTAGTATTTTGGATGACTCTTTGTATTGGAGTGAAATTTATATAGAGTTTTTATGGAGTTAAAATTTACAGATATTTGAAAATAATTAATTTTGTTTAGCAATTAGACATCCAATTTAAAATCTGAATAGCTAGTTTTTTTAATAGTGGAAAGCACTGTCTAATGCACTCAAATTGCCAAATTCTTCTTGAATTCCGTAGGAGAATAGCCTGGAAATGCAATGCCATAAATTCACACAAATTAAACGAAATATGTATCGTGCTTGAAAAAAAATGCGAAACAATATCATTGCAACTCTTGTTATCTTAGAACATCGTATTTATCCGCAGAAACTTCTACAGTGACAGGGATAAAGGGCATGCAGATATCCCAAAAAATGCAGATGTTTCGCTGTTGTTTCAAGGGTTTTCACCTGAGAAATTTGAGAGAAATTTTAGTCAAATTTTAGTGCATTGTTTACAAAACGAGCTATTCCGATTTTAAATTGGAATGGATATTAACTTGTTGAAGAAAATACATTTTGAAAAGAATACATTTGATTCAGCAATGAAAGAGTAACGTTGCGGCACTTTTTAAGAATACTGGTGAAACCCAGTAATTGGCAAATGTCAATGCTCAATAAAATAGGAAATTCTAGGAAATAGTTGAATGTAATGCTGAATCGTTTATTAAATGTGGATAAAATGAAAGAGGAATGTTCAGAAAAAAATAAAACTCGTAGCTACGGTAATTTCTTTTCCTAAAGTATCATTTTTGCCCGTTATTACATTTGCAAATTGTATAAAACTGGCCATAAAAGCAAAATGTCTTTTTCTCAAGTTATCTAACGTTCTCTGAAGATTTTTTTTCTGGCCATTTTAACAGTTGCGTGTCGCGGAAGAACTATTTTCTCAAAGTGGATAACTTTATTAAACTTAATAAACTTTTAAGGTTATTTTATTATCGTTCGCGCAATTGGCCCAGTAGGAGGGATTCGTGATGTAAAACTCGTGACCAGAGTTTCAGTTTAGCGTAAATGGAAGTAAACGTTTAGCGCATTTAACATGTTTATTTCAAGTAGTTTACGAGAAAATGCAATTCTGCACCTATGAACAACAACATCCATTTATTGATCTGAAATACTCGTAAAAATATTTAGAACTTAATGCGACAGGTTTGCGAACTGTTTTCTTCATACTCGAGCTCAATACATAAATATAATTATGAAATCTGATTTAGAAAAAAACAACTTTCAAATGCTTTAATTAGCGAATATGGTGTATGTGTTTAGACGGTACTGCGAATTAATAGGGCTGCTCAACTTAATGCGTTCCTGAATGAATAATGTTTTAATTAAAATAAGTATAGTCATATGCGCAGCGAACGTATCCACGTTGCAGTAATTACATCGGCAATCGTTCAAAGCAGTTAACTTCTCGAAAAAAAAAATTGAAAATAAAAAAGCTTGAAAGTAAGTGAAGGTGAATAAATAAAATGAAAGTAAAACACCACTACGCATTTTTAGTGTAATACGCGTATTTCGCGGTAATTATGATGAATTATTGGGACTTTAAAAAGAATTAATGTAAAGTCCAAAAAATGTTGGATAATTCAGGAAAGTAGTGCAAAATCTGGAAAATCTTAAAAAGGGTTTGTAGTGATTTTATATTAAATAAACATCTGTAATCAGAAATGCTGCAAATTTGTGAGGATAGATTTTTGATGTACATGTATGTACTGTTGATTAGATATGTTTGAGTATACTTAGGAAACGATTATAGGTTATATTGAGTAATAAATGTGGAAAAGATTTTGAAATTTAGAATTGTCTAAGCGTCTAGGACATAATTTTTCTCGATTGTTTTGGTTTAAATAAGAACACGATAGGTTCAAGGATTTTATGCTACCAATATAAAAATGTATACTGAATTTAGTTTTTCATGTGACTGTTACTAATTCAATCGTGTTATTGTATTTGCATTATAATATGAAACGTGTAGATAAGTGCTAGATAATTAAAATGTCTTCCAAACAGTTGTAAATACGAATTCGATAGTTATCATTTCAGTGAATATGGTTACATCATACTATTCAATTCAAATATGTGGGTATAGTGGTATTATAGTTAGGTTTGGGGAGATTGGTTAATTTCTTTTAAAAACTCACCAAAACATTAAACGGCTGTCGCTATCAGCTGATGGGCAGTCTGAAATTTCATAGATGCGATCTACATGTAGATCTGGTCACCCTGTCAGATTCCTGAGAGCCTACAGATGATGAAACGTAACTTAACTGGTGCATAATATGATAAATGTGCGTCTGTCTGTATGTTTATATGGCATTCAGACGTTGCTTACAATAAGAACCTTTTGCTTCAGTGACATTGAGAAATGGCCCCCAACCACTTGCCAATACACACAGACAAGAGGATCCATGGAGCGAGGTAATCGATAATGTTAGTCTCTTCATGGATTTCTCATATATTGGTGATAAAAATGAAAACGTGAAGCTTGTATTTGGGCTTTCGGAATGACGTTTTCGTCAAATTGTGGAGATGCCTTACAAGCGTAGAAAGCGCATTCTTATGCAAATATGTGTATGTATCCTCTTCCGTTGGAAAACTTGAATGTCCTCCAGGCACGTTGGTATAGTCTGGATATAAAAAAAGAACATTTTTATATTACGGTGCTGTTGAATTTTTTCATATCACTTTGGAAATCAGACGCAGCCATGCATCACTCCTTCGTTATAAGCGCTGCAAGAAAGCTCTAAGGGTCATCCATAAATGTTAGCTTAAAAAAGTATTAGTACTGATTTAATTTTGTGGTAATGCTCATTAAAGTTATTAGATATCCATATAGAACAGGTGTTCCTAGTCTAAGGGGTCCGTGGGTAGTTTTCTAGGGTGTCCATAAATTGCATTTATTTATTAAATATCAGTTTTCTGATTATTTAAAAAAATTGTATTAGTAGTAATTTTAGTACTAGTAAGGAATTTTGCTGCCAGACACATTTGTAACATTGTTAAATGCAATGGTGGCAATTTTCCACCGGGGGTATTCGGCATACTGCGCAGTAATTACAGTTTTATCGTTCAAATATGTATTAAATTACGGAAATGGAGAGTTTACAAATTGTGTAAGACTCTGTGGCCTACATACAAACTCGCTCCCCGTCTTTTATAGACATCATTAGAGCTGATAAACGACTTTTCTGCACAGCATTTTGTAATATCTTAGACGTACTTGAAGTGCTTTCGTAAACGTTCCAAAGGACCATTCATTACGACTTCGGTGTATTTATGGACTCTGGGCACATTGTTGCAAGAGGTGGTCGTATAATAAACGAATGTTTTCGCCATAATGGCGCCAGCTGGTGAAATACCATTGAAAATAATATTTTTTATAAATTCCCATTCCTGCTTTATGAACGCTCCTAGTGTCTTAACCTGTTCGTGAAATAGTACATTTGCGAAAACGGCTTCCACTGTTGAATAATTTATAGGATAAAAACGTTGTCAACCTGGATTTTTTTCTTTTATATTTTTTTTTTCATTTCTTCTCTTACATATTTAAAAATGACAATTTTAAATTTACCTTTGGTTTTTCATTCGTTATCAACATGTTCACACAAAACCGAGTAAATTGCACCTGTTTTTTTAAATAAAATTACTTTACTACTTATTGTACGACCTATACATGTACATGCATGTGCATTGTATAGTTTGTCTTCTAAATAACGACCTGAACGACTTTTTCCATCCATTTTGTAACTCTAAAAAACAGCCCTAATTGCTTGAGGTATCTATCAACATTAAAATAGCTGATATGGATACGATTTAATTATTTTCAAAGCTCCTTTTAAGAAAATCTGGGAACTGTATAAATTTATATGAAATACGACGGTATTCTTAATAAACAAATTTCATTGCAGCTGTACGTTTATGTAAATTATGTTTTTAAATAGGGATACGAACAATTTGAATTACAATGTCATAATAAGTTTCGTTTTTACGTTGATGGCAATATGGACAATAAATTTCGTTTAGAAGTAAATAACTTTAAAGGAAAAAACTTCTTTTGTTCATTGATTGTGCATTTATTGAATGTTATTTTAATGACCGAAAATTATGTATGCCTTTTCTTGCTTAAAACAGGCACGTCTCATTGTGCGTCACATGCTTCAATTGGTCGTTCATCTTTCAAGTGAATAGTGCTAGTGCACTCAGGCATGCTTTTTGTGTTTTGTATTCTGGTATGATTTTTTTATAATTTTTTCGTTTTTTTTATTTCCTTTTCCGCTATATTCTCATTGTTACTTTCTATACCCGCTTATATTCAGTCCAACAATTTCCATTGGCATGTATGAGTTTGTCTAAACGTAAACTTCATTCAAATGCACCATTTCAAATGGCATTGCAATCCAACAATAATGCCTCTTTGTATTATTTATGTTTCTAACGAATTCGGTAAATTGCGGATGTATTATTGACCGGAATAAGTATACATGTGATGGGAAACGACGATGGAGTACAATTTATACTTGATAGGGAGAATGAAAGCTGATATTGGCTGGTGATTACAGTTGGAAACTCGTTTTAGTAAATATTTGTCAAGGTTCACAATGTATATATATATATATCACACTTGTCAATACAAAATCTTCAAAAAAAGATCTTAAAAATGTTGCCAGGGCATCCTTATTTATTTTCCTTCCTATCAAGGTGGTTACGTCTTCACTCGACGACAAAGGTAATTTTGCACACTTTCAGTATTTCCAAGTAAAATAAAATTAAACGTAATTTTTAACTTAGGATATGAAATCTGCCTTTTTACTGAGAATTTCCCTTGGAAGCATTTCAGAAATCACTGTTCCAACTAATGTGTAAGAAGGCTGGGTACAGAAATTAAATAGGAGGAATCCCTATAGTATCCACTACAAATATCTAATTACTGTGGACAATGCCCAGGATTGCAAAATTTTGACAACCTGATAAACCAAAACAAGGTAAATACAGTCAATTAATGTATGAGCAGTAGGTCTACACGATATGTAGGCCTATGGAAAATACTTCATGGGTTTGTGGTATCATTTTCAACCATGTTTGCTTATAAATTAAGATAATGAAATTGAGATAAGTTTACCTATAATGCTGACATTGATATATAATAGTGCTGTTGAAGGGATGAGGGCTGTGGTCATGCAAGTTGGAAGTAAACAACCAGAAATAAATGAATTCTACGTTTTATTCAGTTTATAAATTTTGATATCTCAAATCGTTTTAATGGAAAATACTTAATGTATTTATGTAATGACTTTATATCATGCATGTATGCTTTTAAATTAAGATACTGAAGTTGATATACGTTTTCCTATAATGCTGACCTCCGGATGGGCCAACATTAGGTGCCCTTGATGGGATGAGAGCTGGGGTCATGCAAGCAGGAAGTTAATTTAACCGAAAATGTATGAATTCTAACATGAAAGTAACATGTAATTGTAGTGCTATGAAAATGTATGTTTGTGTTAATACTGGGTAAAAACACTATTTATTTTTAAAACTCACGGAGTAGAGTGGACCCTTAGTACCAAATACAGGTTGGTCATAATGCCCTTTCTTTATTTAAAAAAACTCTTATTAATCTTTTTACAAGTTTGTAATGAAATGCTTAGTCGATCACCGACTTCTGTCATGCCCTGTAAACATCGCTCTCCATCTCTTTGCCATTAAATTGGGAGGGGTGAAGAAGGTTTAGCGTGGAAAAGTTGGCATAAAATCGCCGCTGATCCATCAAGGGAAAACACGTTAAAAATGACAACCAAAAAGCACAATGGCCAAAACGTTAAAACAGCGTTGTATGTTCCTTTAGACATACTTAGGTAATGGCACGAGGAAGCTGGATCCATAACTATGATGATAATGGCCTTTTCGTGCCAACTTGGTAACGGTAAAATGGTAGTTCGCGTGTGTGTCCATGTGGCAGTCTGGACAATTTATTCGGGAAGTAACCAGATCATTATTTAGACTTACATGCACATTAAATAAGCTGCAGTTTAGCCCCTTCCGTTCACAAGTTACAGTAAGTAGCATAATCACACATCCGTATTCATTGTTAACGATTGAATGTGCCAAACCGTAAGGTCGTAAGTGCCCCCTTACCTCGAAAGCAAGATAGAAGCACCAAAAATTGTTGGAATTTCGACAAAATTTCTCAATTTGCGAATACGTCTTGCCCCCATTTTCAAATCCTGAGCTCGGGCTTGATAGCAAACCTGAGTAAAGTGGACGTGAATGAAGGTTATTGAATTTTGATCCCATAAAACCATGTCAGTGTTCTGAAAAAAAAAAAGGTTTTCAGAAGCTAGTGTTGAAAACCTGGACGTCAAAATGGAGGAATGGATGACATCAATGCGCTTGCTGCTCTACTTGCTGCAAGAGAAGAGGGAGTTTGAAAATATCGTTGGGTGTGCAAGATGTGTGGTACATACGACGTTATAGAAATATGTCGACAAAATCGGTTGTTTTGCTTAGTTCTTGTTTCTGTTTTTGTAATTAAACGTCAATTGAAACGTCTGAACTTGTTGTTTGGACAAAATCGAGTTAGTGCAAGGAATATTTTTAACGAAACTTCGGTGTTTCCCTCTTCTGAAAAGTTTTTATTAATTTTTTTTTTGGCAATTCTAAGTTAAGGTTTGGCTTGCTTGACTTGTTTCCCATGGCTTAGGGCCTGACTATGCACCTAAATTCATCCTGCCCTGAAAGTAACGTAAAGTGCTTCTTATCCTTCTTTACCAAGAATGCCCAAAGCCAGTGTGAACCCTGCTTAATGGACTACTTTAATAGCATTTTTTCTCTAGGTCCTAGGTGGTAATTCTTTGCACGAGGAAATTAAAAATAAAAACCTCGTCTTAATGACTCTTCTGAGCACGACTATTGAACAAGGTGTGCAATTAGGCAACATTTTTAACCCATTCATTTTGTGTTTCATTGCTGTTTCGCGCCTCTTCACGAATGAGACGTGCGATTAATTTGCATTTGAAATGCGTTTTCTCTCTCCGCTCTTTTCGATACTTCTTTCACTGTGCCAAATTTCACCCGCAGGTGGTTGAAAGACTTTTCAGAGATTTTTCGCACAGCTGTATCTTGATGGTTTGATGCGCTCTCTTAGGACCTATAGCGGCATTTTCTGGTTGATGCATTTTACATGAATTGGTGAAAACCCTCGCGATAATGTACTAGATGAATCCATGGATTTGATGTTCTTTACCTGTTTTGATGCATTTACCTGTTTTAATCATGTTTAATTTCTTCAAGGGCCTATCCAAGTAACCATCCTTAATTTAAGGCGACCTTTCCCATGCAGAATTGTTTGTCCACTAGACAACCAATATATATAAAGTATTAGCATGTTTTATATATGTTACATTTCGTAGTTTATGCAACTACAAGACATGTGCAAAAATTAGGGAGACAATGATAAATAAATAAAAGCTACATTGATAACATTTAAATAGTCCCAATGATATCGGTTTTTGTCAAGACATTGGGCTTTAATAACTACTTCCAAGCGTTTTGCTATTGATTCTACTAAATTTCTGGTAATGTCCTGGGATAATTTGATCCACTTTTCTCGCAATACCAGCTTCGCACATTCTTTGATTTTACTTAAGTTGTATCTTCTGGTTCAAAAAATGCCTGTAAATCATTGCTGTGTGTTTATAATCGTTATCATTTGTTGAAAGACAAACGTCTCCTCCTGACTTTGTATCCTGTCTTTTAAGATATTTTACAACACATCCACTTATGTTCTGGCTGTCATGGTAGACCATAACACTATCAGCTCACTGTACTGAGTGTTTTGTGGGTCAAAAGTAGTACCTTTCCTTCTCTATGCTACGATTACCCTACCCGGTTTGAAAACTTCAAACCTGCTCTCAGCTAATAAAATAACGTTAACGTTATGCTGTAGTTATCTTATCATGAAAATATGGTTGATTTTAATTTTTTTTAAACTGATTTTAATCTCTAAACTCGCACGAAGTTTCTATATAACTTGTGTGTGACGAGTATTACAATTCCATGCATAACATATCGTTACTATTGCATAGTATATTACGTGTATAAGTAAATCTCGATCTTATCAGTGTAAACATATCAATACTGTAAATCTAAAACGATAAAAATTTATACATTAGCAAATAAACATCGAGTGTCAACAAAGAATAGTTCATGTTATCTTATAATTAAATGCAATTTCAATTTTTTTTCTTTAATTTCCCAAGCGTATCCATTGACAAGAGGCATTCCGGCAATTCACTAAACACTTTAGTTTAGTAACATAATAATAATAAGAACGCATTTGTTTACCACAATCGTTGCTTACAGATGGAATTGAAAATCTATATGTACTTTTCCTTAACGGATATAATTTAGGATCATAAAACTATTTTATAGTTATTACTAAAGTACTTATTTATTATAATTAATCTTTCAACTGTCAGAACATCCGAGTGCTTTTCCGCTTCGGACACGAGTGTGAAATTGTTGGGCTTTGGTCCTTAAAGCTTTAAATCCCGATCGCGTTGAATTAAAACATCACTCGCTCCGTTCGGTTTGCGGCTACATGTTGGAGTTGAACCTGGGCCTGGACTGGACTGTGATCAATGGCAACAATTGTGAGAGCACAACCGCTCGCCTGTTGGGATCCATTATTTCAAATAATCCTTTGCATTTTTTTCTTTAGTTTCCCCCTCCCCCCTAGTGGCCCTTTTCGTAGTAACCGAGAAGACGTTTAATGGAAAAACCGGGCCACTGTTAGAATTTATACAGACTAACAATGAAAAACGACGTTTTTTTTCCCGAACCATTTCGGTGACTTGCGATGGCGTTGTTGGCAAAGATGCTCGGTGTAGGAGGTTACGCGCCTACACAGGCTCCGTTGCCATGGTGATACCATGTCCGTCTGATAAGCTAGCCGAACATCGTAGTATTAATCGAGTCGAGTTAATCGACCTAGTGTTGTTGGAAACCACTAGAATCGACATGTTTGGATTTCAAAATAATTGTGGTGTTGTAAATGCGTTTCTGTCATGGTGGGCTTAAGAAATAGTGATTCCCTAATGAGAAGCTGCAGAGTCATTACGTGTATTTTTCTCTTGTTTGCATAGATTAGCATAATTCTGTGTAACAACTCTGGTCTCACTTGTTAATTGTCATTGTTTCATTTAGATTATGTTAATTAGACTAAAGCATTACTTAAATACAAATTAAAGTGCTAAACTAATGTAGACTTAAAGATCCTAAGCTGTGGTTACGATTTGAAATTAAAACTAAATCATCCCCAAGTGACTGTAAATACTGTTAACTATCTCGTATCAAATTTAAACGTTTGCTACATAAAGTATAAGGTAGGCCTATAAATAGTTCTTGGTGTGTGCTTAATATGTTAGAAAAATTGCTGATTCATAAAATATAATTATGAGTAGACTGCTTCAAATTTGGATTAGATTTTAGTTAATGGTTTTTATTCGAAAAATGCGTACATTAAAACGAATCTTAAAGGAAGTATCAAACACGGAAGAAAAATGGATACCTTATTTGTACATGTATTTCTTTGGAGAGTAAGTAGGAAAATGTTTGTCAATTAATGTCGAATGAAACTTGGTATGTATGAATTGTATGTTTGTTTGTGTGTGCATGAATGGTTGGGTTGAATTAAAGTATGTAGTTTTGTTTTTATGTGTTTAATTTAAACCAATTTTAGTATATGCAGTATGGTCAAAGAGGTTTTAAGAAAAAGTTTGATCCATTCGTAGAGCCTATTTGCATGCACGTGTAATTTTAGTCAAATACGAGTATTTTATTTGAAGATATTATTTTTTGATGTTCTTCGAATGCCTTTTTTAAACAGGCAAAACGACTTTGAATTGCTGCAGTTAAGATTTCTGCAGTCTTTAAATTCTTGGCTGACAATGCAATCGAACAGGTGTTTGAGTAAATCTTTCACGGGATGCTTTTCTACCAGCCAATTGCGGAGTTATGAATAATGCAAACGTCTAGAAATTCTTTGATTAAACAACGCTATGGAGCATGGACGCATCACTGTACCGCAAGTTTCCGCTAGTAGCTTTGCATAAATGTTAGCTGTGAATGCTCCAAAGATGGGCACAATGACCGTATAAAAGGACGACTATATATGCAAATGTCGCAGATGGCTTCTGGCGGATAAGTCCTACCTTATCTTTGTGGTGCGCCAAAATGTTGCCGATATGCGATTTCAATTTTGCTGTTGCTGGTTTGTCCTCTTCTATAAGTCTTCATTTTCTTTTTCCTCTTGGTTGATAAAAAAAATGTTGCCATTCCCCGTGGCAGATATAATAAGCAATGCATTATCTCTGTCATTATGGCACCGCCAGAATTCATTTGCTCGTCTAAAGGCACCTCGCAACATTTTATGGCCGATGTAACGGTGTGTAATCCTTAAAAATGACTTTCCAGTGTACACTGTAGATTCTGCTATTAAATACACTCTCGGCGTGATTTAAACGTCAAATGGAGCGCTGAAAAGTGATAAAAGGATTGGTATATCATTATGCTTTGAAGGCTACTTTCCGAGAGCAATTAAGTGGTTTCGCTTTTGTTTTGCAAGTTGAAATATTAGTGAATAAACGTGGTTTTCATATTGAAAAATTGATCTAAAATACCAAAACTTAATTTTTTTAAAAGTAATATGTGTTGAAAAAAGATCGATATTTTAGGTATGCTGCTTCGTTTATAAAACTTCTATGTTCGAGAAAACAAATTTAATCGTAAGTAATATACGTATTTTTAAACAGTGCCATTAATTTTTTCAGATTAATTAATCACCGGAAATCTGCTGTCTCGTGGAAAAATAAATTAACCAGCATTGAACAAACTCAATTTAATAAAACAAAGCGATTGCATTTTTGATAAATGCATAATTACTTATGATTGTATTTGTCTATGAAACACTTATAAAACAAGCTAGAAAAAGTTGAAAAAATTGATTTTTTTTATAAAACTAAAAATACAGTGATTATAATTTATAGATATTGCGGTTTGGTATTTTTGCAGTGATTCTTTTCTTATACTTCTTTTTTCGTTAGTAATTGTATTACAATAACGCTACGATTATTTAAAAAAGAATACCCCTTGAAAAGTGTTAGTTTTTAAAAATAGAGGTGGACATTATTAGAGGGTAGAAATAGAGGGTAGGCATCATTTCAGCCATTTGCGGTTGATTTTAATACTTTTAGGTATGCCGGATTAGTGGGAAAATCAGCGGGACAAATCTGTTGCTATTTTGCGCTAAATTCCCCATTGTGCTCGGAACAGACAACAAACTGCGGGCGTCACCTGGAGAGGACAATAAGGTTAATCGATTGGGCGTTTCTTAGTATCGTTATTCGTTTTGCTTCTTCCTCGAGATTTTTAATTGATTTTCCCATCAATTTGGGCATGGAAAATGTAATTTTAATAGACCTCAAATCATTAAGCGATGAGAAGCGTTAATTGGCACTCCTTCATTAGGCTTTTCTAAGTGCTTGATCAAACTCTAGTGGGTCGAGGAGCTTAAATAAAGCGAGAAATTAACCGATGGGTGGTTTAATGGCAGCCAAGATTCGTTTATTGCTAATCGATGACCAATTCTGCTTTCCTTCAGGCGAAATAGGGGACAAAAATAGTTGATTTTTAAGGGGTACCAGTGAAGGTGAATGCCCAAGTGGCTGTCAGTCGTTAGTTATTATGCCCTTGAAAAGCTATTGATATTTTAAATTTAGCTAATTGAGATCCTTGAAAAGTCATTGACTGAAAATTAGGGCGTTGACCTACTTGAAAAGTCATCTGTTGAAATTTAAGGTCGCTGACGTCCATGAAATAGTAAGTCAGTGACGTTCATGAAACGGCTATTTTACTAAAAATAGTTTAATTGAAAATATAACTTTAGGTTGTTGACTTCCTGGAAAGTTCACTGAAATGTATAAAAAGTGCTAAATTTGCATTGTAGTATTTTATTAACATTGATGGTTCTGTCATTGACTCCCTTGGAAAGTTATTGATTCAACTTTATGTCAATAGAACCTTGAAACATCCTTAAATTAGAAATTCAGTATTTTGACGAATTATACTGAAATTTAGGTAGTTGACGTCAGAGAAAATTGACTGATAGAAAGTTAGGTCATCCATGTCCATGGAAAGTTAAATTGACCTTTGTCAATGAAGCTCATGTTAAGTGCTTAAATTTTCATTAGGATATTTTTCCGTTAGAAGCAAAAGTAAGGTTGCTATATAACAGGACATATATCACTTTCCTCATGTTGCATTACATTTTTTCTTCCCTATTTGTAAAAGATTTTTTGTTTTGCTTTGTAACATGTGTTGTTATATAGTGTTAATGCGTTTTATACATAAAATTATAGGTAGGCCTATAACAACTTTGATAACAAAACGAAAAACGTTTAGGATGGTTTTCAAAATCCCCTGACAAATTTAATCCATTGTACAGGGTTCATCCTTATCTTGTTATTAATTAAAATGAGCCTAAGCTTCACTGCAATCTATTTGCCTACGTTGAACAATGCCAAAATACAGGAAATTGGATCCACTAGACAAAGCAATTACTTAACTGCATGTCTAAAAAATATCAAGACACGCATTTAGCCATTGACCCAATTTCCAAAACTTTACTACGATTTCTCCTATGTGCATGGGACTTTATGATGTGAAGTTTATATCCCTTTTATCCTGAAAAGATATAATCTTCCAAGTAATAGCCAATCCGTATTACATAATGCTGAGAAAAACAGTTTTCCCAGAGACATGTATATCAAAACTTTGTCCTCTGTGTAACAATGATGCCCCAGTATCGACCCTCGTGTATCTTACCTGAAATACACAATTCACGGCATAATTTGGTTTAATCTTTGGACCGCTTAAGAAACAGTAACATTTTGCAATGCAGAAAATCCTCATGACATAAGTTTTGTTCCAGTGCGATTCTGTGAAATAATACCATATCAAGTAAGGTCGCAGATCAAACGTCATTTTTACATTTTTATCGATTGAATGTTTTTTTAATCAAACATTCGCTGTATTTGCTGTGTGAGTGGAGAAATACAGAGTGCATTACAACGTAATGACATCGGTTGTAGTGCTTTATTACATGTGAGAGCAAAGCTTTAAAAAACGCATTGGAGTATGGGGAGTTGAAAGAGAAGGATTGTGGTAGATTAATAGGCAACGAAGGATTCACGAAATGAAAGTCTGAGGCCATAAATCAAAAGGCCTTTATAAATTTGGCCCACGCAGTACATGGGAGTTAAGAAAATGAAAACGTCTGCAAAACACCACTACATGTATTGATTTATCAGAAAGGAGTTGGTAGTGGGCTCTTATTGGTCGCTAAGACTCACTCGATACGTCAATGTTATTGATTTTCATCACATTTTTGTGGCACCGTGCACGTGACGATGCAACCGCCATTTTTACTAACCCCATTGTAGACCTTGGTGGACAAGTTAAATATGGGCATATATGTGGCTACATGTAGGGCCATAACATAGCGACCTTAGATAAAGCCATATATGACTGCATATAAAGCCACATATAAAAATGTGTTAGTACTATTAACTACACCCATATATAGTTGCACACTTGGCCATATATGGAACACATGCGATTGTCTACTAAAGACAGTCTCGTTGTTGTTCTCTTCCCATAATTGTATTGTAAGTCATTTGTAAGAATGTAAAAACATATGGATTTAAATGGACGTATAGGGATACGAATATAAACAGTACCCATATATGGGTATATATGTAAAAACATATATGGGTTTAAAACCCTATGTTGTGTCTATATAGCCCCGTCCACACCTACAAACATGTTTCACAAACATGTTTCTCAACAAACATGTTTGGACAAACAATGTTTTCAGATGAGTGTTTCCAGAAACATGTTTTCGCAA
>JAQIXS010003919.1:0-16622 GCA_034700785.1 Rossiulus vilnensis | reverse complement strand
GCGAAATTGTGACAAATTTCACTACATTTCTCTTCAAATTATGAAATTTTGGTTAATATCCCCATTTATGGTTTCCTTCCTATGTTGTTGTTTGCTTTTTTTCGAATCTTATTATTTTGTTTGAATTTGTGAAATTGTGGTGAATTTCACTACGCTATAGGCCTACTACTAATTATGAAAATTTGGTGCAACTGGTATCATCTTATTTTTCTTTTAAAATTACGAGATTTTAGTTTACCGTATTACTTTTTTTGTTGAAATTAAATTATTATTATCAAATTACAACATTTTGGTAGAATAGCGTATTACCGGTAGTGTTTTTAATTTTTTTTAAGGTTATGAAATTTCGGTGAATATTTCCAATTTTTTATTATTATTACTTTCTTAAAATTATGACATTTTTGCCATTCTTACTATTTTTTTTTTTTTTTTAATTATGAAATTCTGGTGAATTTCCTTCATCCAATCCGCCTGAATACATTTTTTTAATGAAAATACATTAATTCACTTTTGATTTTCTACCAAATGCTGAGGTCCTGTACCCATTGGGCGGACCGGAGTGGGTGGGAGGGGGTGCGAAATAGCGCCGCAGAAGAGGCACCAACAATTCGAGAGCCATACTGACTGACCCACAGACTGACCCCTGGTCCTCTGCCAGAAACCTCGCAAGAGGGGATTTCGTCACACGACTGTCGACCAGCCATGGAATTAGTCCTCCTCTGAATTCACGTAATTTCTCAAAAAAAAAATAAAAAAAATTTTAAAAAATGCCGAAAACGGCGAATTTGTCCGAATCCATTTTCGACTCTCTGCCAGAGTCCAGCGTTGACCCTTCGACGTCCGACGACGAGCTCTTGACCACTGGCCGAAGTCGGGACTCGAGGGGGCCGGTGGGCGTCTCCCCCGGGTTCCGCACCCGCACCTGTCGTCATTGTTACACCTCCTCTCAGCCACCGGAAGTGGACGATTACGCTTCCGGTGGGGGGAACGTCGAAGACGAAAGAAGTTCACAAGGCGAAGGACCAACCTGTACCTCGGGCGAAGGGAACCTCCGAAAAACGACGAAAGGTAAGACAAATTTCATGTTGAAATTTTTAAAAATTTTCCCAAATTCTTTGTGTAGGTCCACTGATGTTTTTTTGGTATTTTAGAAAGGGGTGGGTGGTTTCGGTTTATTCGCCGTACCATAATGCCCCGGAGTAGGACGTAATGGTCATCTAAAAGTCCATTTTTTTGACCAGAAAGACGTTTTACAAAAAAAAAAAAATAATAATAAAAAAATGGCACAATGCCCAAAAAGGTTTCCCCACCAGAAATTACAATTTTTGCTACGAATACTTATTTTAATGGCTAAATTCGTTTCTTTTTGTACAACGTTTTGTATATTTTTTTATAAATAGTTTTTGTGTAAATAATTGAGAGGAATTGATACAGTTTTGTGTATATTTTTTAAATACTTTTTTTTATAAATAATTGAGAGGAATTGATACAAAGTTTTGTGTATATTTTTTAAATACTTTTTTTTTATAAATAATTGAGAGGAATTGATACAAAGTTTTGTGTATTTTTTATAAGTAATAGAGAGGATTTGATATAACGTTTTGTATATTTTTTAAAACATTTTTATTACAAATAACTAAGAGGAATTGATACAGTTTTGTGTATATGTTTTAAATACTTTTTTTTATAAATAATTGAGAGGAAAACTCCATTTCGGAGGTGACATAACGTTTGTTTGTTTTTTCAGTTTTTTTTATTTTTTTTTTTAGAAAAAAAAACCGGGATATTTTCCTAAATATTCCAAAAAAAAAAGTCCTAAAACAGCACAACAAATTCAACATTGAAACCTTTATAATCGTTTCAAATTATTACAAACCCTGCGCATTGTGTTGTCAAATTTATCGATTTTTTTGAATTCATTGTATTACTATATTAAACACATAGGCTATATAGATAACGGATATAAACGGATATAGATGTTTACGGAATAATCAATGCATCCTTAAAGTATTACTTTTTGGAAAAATAAATCCTACAATAGTCCTAAAATTTAATCTGAAGAATCCTATAGTCCTAAATTTCAAATCTTGGATATTGTTTGCCACCCTGGTTAAAAAAAAACAGGGTCCAATTTATCTCAAATTATTGAAATTACAATTAATTATTATAAATTATAAAATCATGAATCTCAATAAATTCAGAATCGATACATGTATGTTTCTTCAAAATGACATTAAATTTCAGTTTTAATGTTCTTTCTGAGTTTAATATTTGATTACATCGATTACATGAACGGATGTCGTTGTTGATTTCGGTGAATTTTCTTTAAATTTAGGAAAATTTACATTGGAGAAAAATACATTGTAGAGACATTTAAGTGAAGAATGCACGTACGCTTTAAGAAGGTGTCTGTTTTAAACATTGGACAAAAAAAAATTTGGAAACATTGGACAAAATACGAGAACCAGGGGGCCCAGGGAAGTAACCCAGATTAGGGTGACTCGTCAGGGTTCATCAGGGTTCTGTCAAACCTTAATGCGTTTCTTCAAACATGTGGTTTTAGAGCTACTTAGGTTACAGGATGCGAAATGGGACTTCCTCCCTTCCCAAATTCCCATTTTTATTTTTTATTTTAAATTTCTGAAACGATTAAAACCCAGATCCATTCCATTATGCAACGTGGCTGTTGATAATTCAATATTAAATTAAGAATAATATAGAATTTGTTCCTGTATTCTGGGACAGAATTCTGTTTTCTGCAATTGGGATTCTTCAAATTTACTTCAATTTTAGAAAAAACGAAAAAATATTTTTAAAAAAATATGTACTTCATTTTCGTTATTATAAATTTGATTTTGTACACAATTTAATCAGGATTCTTCAAATTCACTTCAATTCTAGAAGAAACGAAAGAATATTTTAAAATATGTACTTAAGTTTCATTATTTAAATTTGATTTTGTAAATAATTTAATTAGGATTCTTCAAATTTACTTCAATTCTAGAAAAAACGAAAGAATATTTTTAAAAAAATATGTACTTGATTTTCATTTTTTTCAATTTTCAAATTTCAAATTTAATTTGTGATTAATGAAAATAGGATTCTTCAAATTTACTTCAATTCTAGAAAAAATGAAAGAATATGTTTTTTAAAAATGTACTTAATTTTCATTATTCCAAATTTAATTTACGATTAATGCAATTAGGATTCTCCAAATTTACTTCAATTCTAGAAAAAACGAAAGAATATTTTTTTAAAAAAATGTAATTAATTTTCATCATTCTAAATTTGATTTTGTAAACAATGAAATCAGGCATTAAATATTGCATATATAGTACTTCTACAAAATGTATTCTACGAAAACCAGGACTTTTAATGACCCCCCGAACACACTCTCGAATGGGTCGTAAATCAATTGATAACCCAAATAAAAGCCGACGTTGTTTTAATTTCGAGTTGAATCGAAACCCCGCCCTCCGATTTATGTTTCCGTGAAATGAAAGCCGAGTGTTATTTATATGCATAAACAATAAAAATGCAGCTGACAAATTTCAAAGACTTTAAAACAACAGGTGCAGTTTTTTAAAAACATCGATTGGCGTTAATTAAGTCCTCATTAGTTAATCCGCAGTTTGCAGCCAACAGTCAGTTTGTGAAAAGCTCGCTGGAAAACGATTAATTGTTTAATTAATTAATTCTGAGAACAGAACAAAAAAAAAGGAGGATTTAATTAATCGCGATTAAGATGTCTTGGTTCGCAGTGGTCAGTCAACCAACGCCGATAAACGCTGGTAAGAAAAACGTTATAAAACTTAGTTACTTACTTAGTTTATAATAATTAGGCTAAAGATAATTTTCAAAGTAATTTTGAGTAAAAAAGATATCTAAAATACTGATATCACTAAGCATACTGATATTAGCAGTCTCAAAAACCACTAAAATACTGATATCACTAAGCATACTGATATTAGCAGTCTCAAAAACCACTATAATACTGATATCACTAAGCATATTGATATTATTAGTCCCAAAAACCAGTATATTCACCGTATAATAGCCTATACCAGTATGAAATCATACTGATATTAGTAGAGGGACCAGGGGTGACCTCCGGAAACAGGTTTTAATTTTTATATGATAATTTATATGATGATTAAATGATAATTTAATTTTTTTTGCGATTAATAAACGGAACATTTCCAAATTTTAAAAATAACGCAGAGCCCGTGTGGACAACCAATTATACATTTGGGGAAATAATTTTAGCGATCATAACAAGTATTTTAAGCACAAATGTGGGAGTAGATTTTTCTGCATGATGGGTATCTTTTTGGGTCGGTCTTAAAGAGTCTTCATTCCAGCCAAGAATCTTTTTCAGAATATCTTTTTTTATTATTATTTTTTTGCGAAACTCAATTGGGCCAGAAACAAAAGCCATGTTGAATTTTTGCAGAAAGGCCCTCTGTGTGTTGTACGCGTACACAAGTACTTATCATGCTCCAAATAGCTGGGAGGGGTCACAGGGGTCACATAGTTGCATGTGTGGGTCGATGTAAACCGAAACCCAGGGAATGTCGCCCAGGGGTCAGGGGTGGGAACCCTGAGTTCCGAACACCCGAAAATAATTTATTATTGGTTTACCACCAGCCGCATTGAAAATAACACGACGCCCTTCCATGTTTCAAAATTAAAAATTTGAAAAATTTTTTTTTAAAAAAACGACCCCGGTGGGGGAAGAAACTAAGATATCGTATTTAATGGAATTAATTAATTAAACTTTTGAAACAATGTGAATAAAATTAAACAGCGCCATTGACGCGTGGATTACACCCGAGGGGAACTCCTCAAGTGGTTGTCACGAAAAATACTGAAATCAACAGGTTTATTTCGAAAGTATCACATCACGTGATATTTTGAAAAAACTAAGAAAGAAACGTGTTTTTCACGTTTGAAATGCGAATGAAATGGAGTAAAATTGATTCAATTTAATATATAATAAATAAAGTGTATGCGTGTTTTAAAAAAACCAAAGATAAGTAAAAACATGTTTAAAATACAAATTAAATAAAGTAAAATTTAGTAAATTGAATTTTTTCCCCCTTGTTTGTTATTTTAAATAAATTGTACAGTGTATGTGTGTTTAAAAAAAACTAAAACGAGTAAAAAATAACTTGTTTAAAATACAAATTAAATTGAGCGTAATTCAGTCAATTTAATTTGTTTTTTAAACATGTTTTTGCTTTTTTATTAGTTTTTTTAAAATGTGTGGTCCATGTTCAAATAATAAATGTACCGATAAAATGTTGCAAAATCAAATTACATGTAAGGTTTTTGCTTTAAGGCACTCGGCTTAATTTCTAGAAAACCTTATTTACACTACTCTCCACGAGCAAGCTCATATTATGAGAAAAATAAATAACTATTCTTAAAATAAAAAGTGGACTGGTAAAAACTTAAATAATTATCACAATTCCTTTTTGTAATTGGGGTTGTTTTTTTAATAAGGGAATTTAACAAAACCAGAAATAAGGCAGAAAAACACAAAAACGTGACTTCAAAATATGATTAAAATTTAGAAAATACAGGATAATTAAACAAAAAAATAGGAAAATATGGGATAATTGCACACAAAAATAGGAAAATATGGAATAATTGAACAAAAAAATAGGAAAATATGGGATAGTTGAACAAAAAATAGGAAAATATAGGATTATCAAAAAAAAAAAAATAGGATAATTAAACAAAACATAGGAAAATATAGGATTATCAAACAAAAAATAGGAAAATACAGGATAATTAAACAAAAAATACAAATAAAAGATTATCAAACAAAAAATAGTAAATATAGGCTAATTAAATAAAAAAAAATAGGAAAATATAGGATAATTAAACAAAAAAATAGGAAAATATAGGATTATCAAACAAAAAAAATAGGAAAATATAGGATAATTAAACAAAATACAGTAGCCTAATAGTCGCTAAATTTATTTGTTTGTAATTTAATTAAATCGAAAAGAGTCTACATACAAGTTTAAATTCGTGGGAAAAGCTATTTTCGTTTGCCAAATGACCAGCCATAATACGAAGGGTGTGGGGTCCACCCCCTAGGCTCCCTCTCCAACAGGATACCGATGTTTTCAAAACCTAAACTTAACCCTGACCGCACCCATTACCCCATCACGAGTGCTGCCCTCTAATGGGTAAGGGCTAAGGATAAGGGGTGTCACTCAAAATCAAGGGGCTCTGAGAACGACACGGTTTATACATTAGACACAACAAAACAAAACACTCTTGGGGAAAACTTTAGCAACAAACGTTTGGACTCAAGTACTTTTCGGGAAAAAATTTACAACAAAAAAAACAGTTGAAAATCCGGTACAAAATGACAGGAGTGTTCGAGGTAAGCTTATGTTTAAAAACTGAAGTTTTGTTTAATTTTTTCAGAAAAAAAGTAAAAACTTGTATAGGCTATCTTTTGTTTTCGGATATTTTCGTAAACAACACCACTAGAGTAATAGTTTTTTTATTTTTTTAAAAAAAAATCAGGCTCAGAAAGAATGAGTTTTAGTGCATTTTCTCGTTTTCATTTTCATTTTTTAATTGATAATGAATTAAACTATTTTTTTATTTTTCGTTTTAATGAATTCGAAAAATTCAGGTAGAAAGCACTGTAATGGATTTTAATCCATTTGTACTTTTTTTGTAATGAACTTCTGCATTTTTTTAACAAAAAGCCTAACCTAACCTTTTTAAATTTTCTTAAAAGTTACCATAAACGTAATAATGTTTTTTTTTTAAATGAGGTCCAGTAAGAATGGGTTTTGATGTATTATTTCATTTTTCATTTTCATTTTTAATGAAAATAACGTTGCTATCAATTCGTGGTTTATTTTTATTTCTATTTTTTATTATAAATTCAGGTAGAAAGCACAGTAATGGATTTTGATACATTTGTACGTTTTTATGAAATTTTGCATTTTATAAAAAAGCCAACGTCAACGTAAAATTTTTCTTGTGTAAAAATCAAGTCCAAAATGCATTTTTTCGTTTTATTTTGAATTTTTAACGAAAAGAATGTTGTCGTTGATTCGTCTTTTGTTTTATTTATTTTTACTCGGGTATTGCCTAAGTTTTTTTAATTTTTTTTTTATAAATTCAGATAGACAGTAAATGATTTAAGTATATTCTTTTTTAAAGAATGTTTAAAAAAAAAAAACAAGCAATATAGGCTATTCAATTTGATTTACCATATAAAAACAAAAGGGCAGTATTTGCAAAAAGTGAAATTACGAAAAATGTGGATTTCTGTGAATTTTTTCCCTTCGTTTATTTATATATATTTTTTTTTAGAAATGATTTCGATGATTAAGGAAATACAACAGACGAAATATGTTATTGCGTTAAAGTTTAGCAAAAAAAATATGAAAGAATAAATATTTTTTTAAATTTTTTGTAACAATATTTGATACAAAACTATTTTTTACAGGTGATAGATCCCGTCATTCAGCCCTGACGTCCGACGTCGCCTCTACGGACGACCGAGGAACTTCCGGTGTCCAGTTGTCCAGCGGCCGAAGTCCGATCGGGGCACTGACCACTGGTCATTCCGTGACCAGAGTGGGGCTCGAAGAGGACTACGAAAACGACGAGAATTGCATCATAGTGGAAAATGATCTGGGCGATATTTCCGCCTGCGGGACAACCGAGATGGACAGTGGTCACCAGTGGTGTGAACCCTCCTCGGACATCGGTCACAGGGACGTCGATGTGAGGAGGAAGCGCCAAGAGTTCTACAAGCAAATGATCTGCTCAGAACCAAGGCAGATTCGATGTCCAGCACCAGACACTGAGTTTGAACCCCTGGAAAGCCCTTCTCACGTGAGCAACACTGACCACTGTCCAGAATTCCGATGTTTTTCTACGGAAAAACTTTCGGAATCGAAATTCTCGTTCGGTTACACGAATACTTTAAAAAAAACATGATCATTATTCAGTAGGCCTACAAGATATACTCCCTGACTTTCCCAGGTTTTTTTGGGGGAAAAACCTCCCTGACTTTTCCAGGTTTTTTGGAGAAAAGAAAACCTCCCTGACTTTTCCAGGTTTTTTGGAGAAAAAACTCCCTGACTTCATCAAAAAAAATATATATATGTGTCATTACAGGTGCTGAAGCTGATCTACAGATTCCAGACCCAAATCGACAACAAAGGCAAGGACACCAACATCGCTGAAGACACCATGTCCATGGATGTCTCCGGAAGTACCATCCCCGAGGTCAAGGCTGCCATCAAAAAACCGCCAAGAGTTTTTCCCAAAAAATCCCCGGCAGCATTCTCCAGGCACGAAGAATCCTTTCCTGGAGCAGATTCTCCACCCGAAGCAGCATCGCGTAACGACATCCGCAAAAACCTCAACCGGCAACCGCTACCGGAAAGTGCCGAAGACTCCCGGGAAGAACTTTTCCAAGAGATCGATTCAGCCAAAGAGTCTGCATCGAGGATGATGGAGTCACCAGAGGATTACAACAGCTGCGACCAAGAAGCTCTGGAAGTCATTGAACAGCTGGACAAGTCCATCGAAGAAGTCATTCTGTCCGATGAACATTTCACCAAAACGATTCATGTCGGAAATGCCCAAGAAACTGACAACGGATGGCAGTCTGAGAGACCAGAATCCTCCTTGGAAGACGACGAGAAGTGGTCCAAAGAGTACGGAAGGTCTTCCAAGAACATCGAAACGTCTTCCAGGGAATACGGAACATGGACCGCAAAGCACGACATGTCATCCGAGGAGGACATTTCCTGCCAAACGCTGACAATCGACACCAGTCCATCGGTGAAATCCCCCATATCCCCCATCCTGTCAGACGAGGGTTTTGCTGATGGAGGATTCGGCGATAACTCAAACAAGAAATACAAATCCGAAGACCGCGACACCGCAGCGCCGCAGATGACCGATGCATCGGTCAATACCGATTTCGACGTTGCGGAAGAGACCGTGGAGGTGGATGTCGAAGAGTGCGAGTCCATTCCTGCTGACCGGAAGGCGAGGGAAGTCAGGCGAATGGAATACTTCAAACCGGAAGTGGCGGACATAGCGGCGCCCAAGCAGTTCAGAGACGAAGAACTCGCCGAAGACGCCAAGACGAACCTGGATGGCGGATTCTGCGCAATGTCCGGCAACAAGCAGCGGCAGTGGGGTTGTGAAGTCTGGCCGGTCATCAACGGCAGCTCTTCGGCGTGGCCAACCAAAACTCTCACGAATGGACGCAGTGGCCATGGCAAGGACGAGGAGGAAGGTATATTAGAAAGCATATTGAATAATTGAATAAGTTCAAATATTTGAAAAGTCGTTGGGTAAGGGTATGCGTGAAATGATAGATTTCATTGGGTGCTGGGATTATGATCAGAACCCAAAGATGTTGTGATTCTCTTCCAAAGGCCAGAAACTCAATTTAGAATGAATTTAATTTAATAATGATGTTGGTGTCCACGATAATGCGACGGCATCTGCCAAATAAAACTGGCTCGATGAATTACACCCCATCTACATCAAGGGACATCCTCGCTGACTGTAGGGTACCGAGTTGAATTGAATTGAATATTTTGATCCAAGCCCCCTAACACCGCCTTAAGTAGGCCCTTGCTGGATGTCCAAACTACTGTTTGTCATGCAGGAGTTCAGTGAATGCTGATTTGGGAGGATGTTGCGGATACAGACGTTACCATGATTTGTGTAGTTGGCATGCATTTCTGGCTCTTAGTAATATTGCTTGCACTGGATATTCTGGTTGCAGACGCTTACACCGAGAGGAACCTGCGGGACGTGGAGGCCAGTCACCGCATGAGCACAGCCACCTTGGACGGTGCCGTGGTCGCCCCCGCGGAGGTCGCCGCCACGGTCCTCTCCACGGCCTCCGCCGGACACCACGGTCACTTCGTCGTGGTGGCCATCGACTTCGGCACCACGTTCAGCGGATACGCCTTCAGCTTCGTCAGCGATCCGGACAACATCCACATCATGCGCAAGTGGGAAGGTGAGACCCAGGACAGCGCTTGGCATCTCTTCAGGCACAAATACTGATGGAATCGCATGTCCAATCCGACCCACATTATTGGTCTTATTTTCTGCATGCCACCAGACGTTGGAATTCTCTTCCGATGATGTTGGTGACTACCCTGATGCGGTGGTACTAGCCGGATTAATTCGGTCGATGGATTACACCCCCTCCACACACACACACACACATACACCACAGGGTGTTCACTTACTGATTGTAGGGTACTGAGTTGAATTGAATTGACCTTGCCCCATCCAGGTGGAGATTCCGGAGTGATCAACCAGAAGACCCTGACCACGGTCCTCCTGACGCCCGACAGAGCTTTCCACTCGGTCGGGTTCACCGCCCGCGACCACTACCACGACCTGGACGCGGAAGCCGCCAAGCGATGGCTGTATTTCGACAAATTCAAGATGGCGCTGCATCACAATGCCGTAAGGACGAGAACTTTTTGGTCATGCTTAACTTTACGGCCTAGATAGGTTCCTGGAAAAGTTGGCCGTAAAGCGAGACGCCGTATAACGAAACGGCGGATTTACGTAAAAACCCATTTAAATCACGCAGGATTCGTTTCTAATTTCATTTTAAAAAAAAACAATTAGAAAATCACTTGAGTTGTTAGTACAAAACCTTCTAAATTTAAAATTTCATTTTCATTTCAAACTAATTTTCCATTACGTGTAGTTTCGAAGAAGCTAAACAAAACTTGCAAAATAAAAACACTAACAGGCCTGTTGCTGGCCTTAGCTCTCAAATGACCTAAAAGTGACCTAAATGCTTCCACACGACTCACAGGTGCATGCCCTTTCACGTATTTGTGTCTAAAAAAAATAACGTTTCCTTGTTTTTTTGGCCGCATAATGAAACATCGTGGACCGTAAAACGAAGCACGAACATAAAGCAAAAAAGGCCGTTATAGCGAGGCACGAGGGTGTACATTAGAGCATATTGACAGATCGGGGACAAGTGTCGCGGGAAGTGACGCGTATTCCGAATCCCAACAAAACATTGCGGCCGCGACCGCAAGCACAGCCCCGTAGAGCATTTCTTGTTCAAAAATGTCCTCCAATTTCCAGAACCTGAGCAAAGACACCGAAATCCGAGCCACCAACGGCGTCTCGATGCCCGCCGTGACCATCTTCGCGCACGTCCTGCGCTTCTTCAGGGAGCACGCCCTCAAGGAGCTCAGCGACCTGTCGGCCACGAGGATCCTCGACGAAGACGTCCGCTGGGTGATCACGGTGCCTGCCATCTGGAGGCAGCCGGCCAAGCAGTTCATGCGACAAGCGGCTTATCAGGCAAATGGAACATTATGCAAGAATCAACGATAATTCACTGAAAAATACATTACCATTTCAACTTTTTCTTGCCGTTGTCCCATTCTTTTGCTGACTAGTCCGGCATCGCATCTCCCGACTGTCCCGACCAGCTTCTCATCGCCTTGGAACCGGAGGCGGCATCGATATACTGCCGCAAGCTCAAGATCCACCAGGTGCAGCAAGAGCAGCAGACTCATCCGATGGCCCACCGCCTGCAGGAGTCCGCGCGCGAGGGCAGAGACCAGCTGGCCGTGGAAGAAATGCGCCCCGGCACCCGCTACATGGTGGTGGACTGCGGGGGCGGCACGGTGGACATCACCGTGCACGAGATGGCCGACAAGAAGGGCAATCTGAAAGAACTGCACAAGCCCAATGGTAAGATTCAAAGGCGGGTCGAGGAGTCTGCGCGGACGTCTTCGCAGTCGTTGGCGTCTCAATAGGTGGCCACGCGAGGGCAGGTTTTTGGACAGTTTTGGTCTGCGACACGCCAAATCCCGGCTGAAACCTGGGTTCAGAGCAGTCCTAACCTGTCCCGCAGCCGATCCGTGAAACAAACACGGAACGGAAGCGCAATGTTGCCCGGTTAATTGCGTAAACATTCCAACAAATTTACTCGTTTCGGGTGCTCCTGGATATCACCAGATGGGAGCCTGGACTGCAGTCCACGCAACCAGGATGCGGTTACGGCATTTCCTTTTTTTTTCTTCTGCAGGTGGTCCATGCGGTTCCGTAAGGGTGGACGTCGAATTCGAAAATCTACTCAACGACATCTTCGGCGCAGACTTCATGGAGCAATTCAAAACGCACCGACCGGCCGCCTTCGTCGACTTGATGATGGCCTTCGAGGCCCGCAAGAGGAACGTCTCTCCGTTCCGCAACAATCCATCCAACGTTTCCTTGCCCTTTTCGTTCGTGGACTATTACAAGAAATGCAAAGGGACATCGGTAAGCGAAGACACCTGGCATATCCGGAACGTGTCATTTCTTGCGGCTTCGCGTTGCCGACGTTGCCGGTCATTGCATTATTATTGTTGTTTTTTATTCATTTCACGTTTTCATTCCAGGTGGAATCCGCCATAAAGAAGTACGGCAGAAAGGACATCAGGTGGTCGTCCCAAGGCATGCTGCGCCTGGAGCCCGGCGCCATGAGGCAGCTGTTCGCCGGGGTCACCGAAGACATCAAGAAACACATTTCGCAGGTGCTGAGGGCGACCAACCACACCATCAAGTACCTCTTCCTGGTGGGGGGTTTCGCCGAATCGCAGATCCTGCAGGAGGAGATCCGGAGCAGCTTCGATCGGGTCAAGATCATCATTCCGCAGGGCGTCAGCCTGGCCGTTCTGAAGGGCGCGGTGCTCTACGGGCGAGACCCGACCGTGGTCAGCGTCCGCCGGTCCAGGATGTCGTACGGCGTGGGCGTCCTCAACCGCTTCGTGCCCAAAATCCACCCCGCGTCCAAGCGCGTGGTCAAAGACGGCGTCGAGTGGTGCACCGACGTTTTCGACAGGTTCGTGACCGCGGACGAGTCCGTGGGCCTGGGCGACGTGGTCTTCCGCAGCTACACGCCCGCGAGACAGGGACAAACCAACATCGTGCTGCACATCTACTGCAGCGAGAGAGACCACGTGTCGTTCATAACCGACGACGGGGTGTGCCGGTGCGGCACCCTGCACCTGGACCTGTCCGACGTGCAGTACATGGCGGTCCCGAAGCGCCGGGAAATCCAGACGCGCATGATCTTCGGCGACACCGAGCTGAAGGTCAGCGCTCTGGACGTGACCACGGGCAAGTGCGTGCGGGCCCAGCTGGACTTCTTGAACCACTAGGAGCGGGGTCGGCAGCGTGGTTTTTAACCCCGAGACATCGGACGCTTTAGAATTGCACTCCTGACTCGCTTTACGGCCTAGTTGGGCCCCCCCTGGAAAGTTGGCTGCAAAGAGAAATGCTGTGCAACGAAACATGTTTAACGTGCCTACGTAGTTGGCTCGCGTATAAGCCGCACTTTTTTTCCCCACACAAAATTTTAAGATCTGAAGAAAGGGCGTGGCTTTTCTAAAATGTATTTATCCCGAAAGTAAACACAAAAGGACTTCAGCATAGGGGATAACAGTAGTTTTAAATGGTCTCGAAGGCAATTTTGATCCGCTTTCAGAAAACAAATCGACTCTCGCTAATAAAACTAATTAAAAAAGTTGATTTTATGAATAATTTAATTTTTATAAAAATCATGGCTTACACGCGAGAATTATTTTTTGGAATGGTCTGACGATTCGCATGACACCATTTCTGTCACTGGCCCTTTGAAACAGGATGTTCAGGGTTACGCCGTTAAAAGATACCGAAAAATGAGTGACCATTGGAGATTCTAGTGACCCGAATGGGTCCCATACGCCTGAAAGACTCGTGCACTTTCACGTATTTGTGTCGGAAAATATAAGGTTTTTATCATTTTTGGCCGAATAATGAAACACCACTGGCCGTAAAATGAAACACGGGCATAAAAGAAAAAGGTCTGCCATAATCCGCAATAAACTCACGTTTATCTCACATGAGCGTTGCGATTGCAACTGGCCCTAAGCCACGAGGAAAGATTGTCCTTCGTCGATAAATGTGTATGTCGAAATCGTAACATCTTATAAGAAAAGAGAAATATCAGATTTTTCATAATTGTAAAACGAACGTTTACTGTGTTCAAAAGGTAGGCAGAGGCTACAATCACTTCCAACGTTCATCGGTTAATATTAAGGCAATCGTGATTGCTGGAAAAGTGCAATTATTCGGGTGTTTTAAAAAACTGGCCACACGCGTGATATCAAAGTGTTGCGACTGATAGCTTTTTAAAAACGGAAAATATGTCGTATGATAAATTAAAACGTAACAAACGCAGAGCTACCAAAATCAACTGATGAAGTGGAAATAATATTGATAGCGCGCAACGAACAGAAATTGCAACACTAGTTCATCTAACATATATTAAAAAAAATAATCATCGAATCGTGAAAGACTAGATTTAACAGCCAACAATTGAAATGAAGGAGAAACAATAATTGCTGACACTTAACATGCAAAATATTTACACGCAGTCATATTATTAACGAACAATAATTACAAAGAGTCTAATCGAAGTCCGGAATGTCGTCGAACGAATAGCCCTGATAGCCTTTGAAGGCATAATACGCTATCCGGACATGGTATGCACCAGGAATGAACATGATTGCTCCCAGAATCAGAACCGGCCACGTACGATCGGAGTACTGAAAGGCAAACAATTCTGGGCTGTAATGCGAAAAGGTGTAATTAAAGGGAATTGCCCTACTACCGAATCAATATTTTATGATTAAAAAAGCATGTATCCTGTCCATTTTTCAAATAAAAATATAAGGAAATAAAGGATTTAAAAAAAAACAAATATAGGATAAATTATCATCTTGTTTGTTTTAAATTTCACTCACTGCGGCAATTTTTTTTTGACGTATTTTAAAAATAATTCTAAAAACGAAATTTCTAACTACATTTCAGAAAAAAAAATGTCGAACATTCATTGCAAATTATGCATTTTGGGCACTTTTTTTTTTCTTCTTCTTCCAAGAAATTGCTGATGAATTTCAAGTAACGGAACGCCTTAGGCACAACAACAAATATTTTTTGGAATAAAATTCTGTACAAATTTTCATATCATTAACTATTGGAACGCCGTTGGTGAACAATTTCGAAAAAATTGAATTATGCGAAGTACTGAGAAATATACGGGTTTTTAAAAAAAAAACGTTTAAAAAAACCCAACATTTCGGATCGAATTCCTGTGCAGAATTTCCTTAGAAATATTATGAATTAACAGAACGAAGAAATCATACCTACAATTCGTCAAAATCGAAGAAAACGTAAACAATGACTTCATAAAATGATTAAAATATAGGAAAATATAGGATAATTTAACAAAATAGGGAATTAGGATTTACAGGATGTCTGGGAAAAAAGGCTTAATTGTGGTATTTCAAAATATAAATCGAATACAACCCAGCAGGGACATATGGAATATTAAAAGCGCAAAATGGTTTGTGATATCTACCCTGCTGCTCATTATTTGTACTCACCATTAAAACCAAATCAATTTACCTTAGTGTCAATATATCCGGAGAGCAGCAAAGCGCCAAGAACAATGAGTCCGGTTCCCACCGAAAACAAGCAGATGGCCAGCAAGATGGCCTTCCAAGGGATTCGCACTTCGGGCTTCTGAAACTGCGATTAAAATGGGCTTGTTTGGCAAGGTTTAAATACATCTTAGTGGCCACGTGACAGTGGTGCGGCACAGAAAGTACCCTTGTAGCACACCGTTGGGAGGACGTCTTTTTTGGTCAAGTTTTGACAAAAAAAAAAGACATCAGGTCTGACGCCTTTCAAAAGTCATTACGCTATTACGATGTCCAGAAGACGCCTTTTTTGTGTCTGGAAGGCGGTGCATTGTGTATCATTTGAGAAAAATTAAATAAATCACAAGTTTCAAATGAAAAAAAAATGACCAATAATTAAATAACTTCATGGGAAATGATGGAGACAAGACACCAGATGGCTGAGGCTTTTTAGACGTCCAGAAAACGTCCTTTTTGTAAAGATGTCTTTTCAAACCTTCAGAAGACGACTTTCTGAACGTCTGGACGACGCGTTTGGGCAGGGATGTCAGGAACTGTTTACGACGTCGTATTTTCTCCGAATACGACGTCTTCAGGCCGTTTTGTGCTACGTGGGTATAATTGCTTCTTCAAAGAAAACGAAGACTCACTTGCAAGTCGATGTAGCCATCATCGGTTTTCGTCAGTTTGTGATACCGAGCCGACGTGCCGCCATTTGACAAACTCGCATCTTTTTTCGCCATCTTCAGAAGTTAACTGCCAAGAGCCAAGTGAAAATGCAGAACATTAGAAACGAAAACAAGATGCTGAATGAAATCGCAAGTGTTTCGGTAAACGAAAATTTACAAGACAAAAACCTTGAACTCCATTTAAATTGGAAGATGCCACGGAAGTCAGAAACGGAAAAATAATCAAATACACTGGCAGCAAGGGGAAAGAGCGAGTCCAGTAGCGGTCGATTTTTTGGGCAACCTACCCATCATTTGCCGTTAGTTTTTTTTTCGGCAAATGACGGAAACCAAATTAAGGACGGCTCCGCAAAACATGAATTATTTATGCACCTGGTGCATTCTGGATTTCAATCGCTGTAATACTAGTTTTACAAATCCTTTA
>JAQIXS010003918.1:0-16623 GCA_034700785.1 Rossiulus vilnensis | reverse complement strand
TGAATCCATCGCATGCATCATTCGCACGCTGCATGAACCCAACGATGACTCTACAGACTTTCGTGTCTATACTCAACGAGGATATTGCCTCATTGATGGCATTCTCTATCGCCATTTGTCATCCGTGGACGACGAGCATCCTTGGTTGGTTGTCCCGCAATCCATGCACCACAGCATAATCACAGCTAATCATTCTATCAATGAAGCCGGTCACCCAGGTGTTCTTGCTACCATGGCCAGAATTCTGGAAAAATATTACTGGGTTGTTCTGCGTAAGCATGTCCAAACTTTTGTTGGGTCATGCGCTCAATGTCAACAATACAAACCACAGACTTCGCCTATGTGCGTACCAGTGGCTTCTATGCCTTTACCACCTCGATTTGACGTCGTTAATATCGATATTGTTGGTCCCTTACCAGAGACCCCTCGGGGTAACAATTTCATTTTTTCCGTGTCGGACACCGCCTCGGCATATGTCGAACTCTTTCCCGTCTGCGACTCTAAAGCAGATACTCTGGCCACGCTTCTCATCAACGACATTTGTCTCAGATATGGCACTCCTAAAATTGTCAGATGCGACAACGGTCCCCAATTTCTTTCCCTCACATTGGAGCAAACTGCTAAAGTCCTTGGGTTTCGTCTAATGAGGATTGCTAAATATCATCCTTAATCTAATCCAGTAGAAAGGCGTCATCGAGAACTCAAACACAAGCTCGCCATTGCGGTGGACCGTCAACATGATTCATGGGATGTCCATCTACCAGCTGTCCGATGGGCCTTGAATTGTGCGATCAGTCAAGTATCCAACGTTTTGCCTTTCCTACTAACTTTTGCTCACAATCCACGATCGCCCCATGACAATATCGTGGACTTCCATGCGGCAACTTTGGATCCTCTGCTATGCACCAATACCATTCAGCAATTTCTCACTCAGGTTGCTGCTCGTGTCATTGGGGCACATGACGTTATCGAGCGAGACCAAGATCTTCGACGTATCTCCACAGCGATACCGCATCACGTTTACCATGTTGGTGACTTCATCCTTCTGCGCACACACCCCCGCAGTAATGCGATTAAAGGATATACGGCCAAATTAGCTTCTAAACGTGATGGCCCCTTTTTGATTCATAAAATAATATCCCCTTCAGTTTTTTGAAGTGTGGGATCCCCACAGAGCACTGTCTCTCGGCATTTTCCATGCTTCCGATATTTCCCCTTTCCTATCCACCAAAGCACCCATACTAACACCGGTGAATCGCACTATCAAACCTACCCATCGTCTTCCTAAACATCGCACATCAGCTGCGACAGATATTGATGCGCCCATACCCGCAAAGGTTTCTATACCTCTCACATCAGCTGATGATTGTACTATGCGCCCCTCTTCGCCCGCACTTACCTCATCAGCCGTAAAACGCACACGGTCTGGTCGAATTGTTACGAAACCTATTCGTTTCCAATACATTCACATCATCAATCTCAGTCCCGCATTTCGAGAAATCATCAACCTTTTCGGCACTGATGTTGTTCGTTATTTTTTCGATATGGCCGAACATTATGTATCCCAGCAAGGCATTGCCGATGATGTTATGCGCGTTTACGTGCAACATTACGTAACCATTGCGCACTTTATTGAACTAAGGGATTTCAATTCCAAATTCCCTTCAGATGCTAATGCAGATCGCACGTTGTTTTATAAAGTTACACGTGCTGCCCAGCATTTAGTCCAATTGGGCTGGCCCATCAAGTTGGCACGTATATATCCGGATGTTCTCTCCCCGGATTTTTACAACAATGAACTCTCCCAAACGGACCAGGAACTGGTCATCGAATACATAGGCCTTCAAAATTGGCTTTCTATAAACAAACCAAGTTTGCCTTCATGTTTACACAAAGATGACTCACCCCAGTCATAAAACTTTCTTATCTCCTAATACCCCTGCATTTTTCTTTGATGTTACCCACCCCTGCTCTAATTTGCTGGCCTTGCTCACAGCCAAGCCCCTTGGCAATCAGGCCCAAATTAAAACCCTTCTTTCGGTCCCAAGGCGTTCCTCATCTGGGGGGGGGGTTAAAAAAGAGGTGTAACCCGAGTCCCGTGCATATATAAGGCCAAATTAAATCATTTATTTTTGCACTTCTTTGGTTTTCACAACACCAAGTGCTCCTTAATATTTTTGCCATGGCTTTGTCCAAAACCACTACTGATGATCCAGTTCCGGGTACTTCTTCTACTCCGTCAGTGGGCACAGTAGACCAACAATCGGCCTATGTCAGACTGCCCGTCCTTTTCGAGAACGTGCGAAGCCAACTAGCCATATCAGCAGCCAGTCCAATGAATACGTCCTGGGACGTTGACTTTGCGGAAGTTTCTTCCCAGCAACATGCGTTTTCCACTTCGCCCAGCCTTACGGGCATTGCTGTCACTTCAGCTTCCACCCCTATACCTGATCGTCCGCCATCAACAAGTGCGAGCTTGCTTGGGGTCGCCACTTCTCCATCTTTGGCTAACATGCTTGCTGGACCGTTAGCCACGGCTGCTTCAAGCATTCAACAGGTCATAAGCATTATTCAATATGCCAATGCCATTCCTGGTTCATCCACATCAGCTGGATCTAACCTCGCCCCTATCGAGGATGGACAAACTGTGACCATTTCGAGATATCAACTCTCGCAGATGCGTATGCGGTACAATATTATGGCCAGTGATAATCGTGCCATGCGCCAAGTAATGCAACAAACGTATGACTGCATAGACAGAATATCACCGCATCTCAGGAATTATCTTTCCGACCATATGGACAGCCATGATGCGGATAAAGCGGATCATATCTCACTTCCTGAAGACGATGCAGTCTCCTTTATGTCGGTTTCCACGGTAATGGTCCCTACTACTCAGCCCTGTTCTGTTGCTGCAGTACGCTGCAATGTCGCACCTCTCTCCGCTACGGTCGTCAAGATACCCACACCAAACGTCACATCTGCCTCTAAGGTCGCACCTACTGTGTCCATCCCAGTTCCGATACCTTCCAAGTCAACAGGTGCGGATGATATCGTCGACCTATATATTTCCTCAGACGACGAGTTTTTGTCCAGTGCCCTCTCACCTCCTGCGGTCGAACCTAAGCGTTTCCAGGCCAATCGTCCTGCGGCTCCACATTGTCACCGTAGAGATACCTTTATTGCTGAAAGTGAAGATCTCACCGAGTCCCCTATAAGTTCGGGAGAAATATATATACCCAGCAAATCCAAGGGTCGCTCCAAGACAGGTGCACGCAAACCCGCTACTTCAGGTGCAGTCAAACGAAAAACTCCCGTTTCCATCGATGATACGATCCAAGCCGTCGCCGGTGATTCTGGCCCACCTGCTAAACAACCTAAGGTCGTTCCAGCCCCTCCTATGGATCCACGGGCGCTGGCTACCAAACCCAAGCCTTTCCAGCCCCGTTTGGCCACTGCTCGAAAGGCGACTGTTGCTGCTAAACTCGACGAAGGTGTGCCTGTGCCTGAAGGTTTCACCCTTCTTCTTGATAAAGGTGTGACCTATCATCAACATAGTCCAAAAAATTTGGCAGACAATGCTACCGGCCGCGAGTGGTCTCGCACCGATCCAGCCACCAAGTTGCCGGTGACACTGCGACAATACGTGTTAGCACCCTCAGCTGCTTGCGCAAATAAACCTTCTCTTCGTGCCGAATGGGACGCCAAAGTGAAGGAGAAAGCTGCTCTTGATGTCTCGACATCATACCTGCATCCGGTTCCTGAAGACCCCGATTATCTGCTGTGGCAATTTCTCAGGATGTTCCCTCGTCCACAGGATGCTCAAGAGGTATGCTACTTCTGTTGCTGCCGGGGTCGTAAATATGATGCGTGCTTCCTACATTGGGATGGATGCTACCCAATTCCACCGTGTCGTCGCCTTGGCCAGAAGTCCCCGGCTTCCGCCGAGATTACCTCTGTGATGATCGTTGTGATGCGAATACTGCAGGATCGCATCCGCAAATTGACTGTCGCTCGTGGCGGATAAAATACGTCTCACTTATTTATTGTTTTATCATTGCATGCACGTGTAAGTATGTTTTTTCTTTTCAGCCTTTCTTTCAGGTTTGTTCCTTCAGATTTTTCTTGCATATTACCATGTATTTTGTTCAAAAGCATTTCGTGTTTTCTGGCATCTCTCCGAAATTTTTTCGGTCATATCTTTCCCTCTAATATTTGGGGGGGCCTGCAACGAGATGCCTTAATTATTATTCATGCCAACAGATGGTGCCACATAAGATGGCCTACGGCAATGTGGGAGGAGCTACCACTCCTCCCACAAGGCACCGCGGCAAGGGTATAAATACCCACCTGTTGGCCACATTAACTCACTTGATCTTTAGCACTCACACTAAAAGGATCATCCTCGGCAATGGGCAATCTCCGGTCACCAGCAACCACTCAGTCCTGACTCTTCACCTGAGACTTACTCGGATCTACAAGGTGCGACTTCACACTCGGCGATACCTGCCGTGAACGCACATGAGATCCTGTCTCTCTGTCTACCATCTAGTCTGGTTGAACTATACCTTTGGTCTCTTGGTGACGGAGGACGCAATACACATGCATAGCCCATTGACCTGTGGTGAGACATTGATCATAGTCCACACAATATTGCCTTAATACTTTTACTGCAAGAAAGGAAGTGCGACCCTTACTCCAACTGTGTAACACAACACGGACAAGGTGGATCGCACTTCCACTCTTCCTCATCAAATTGTGATCGCCCCTGCGGGCCAACTAAATGCTAAACTTCACTATGGTTCCTGTACCTGACAACCAATTATATTTGATAAAAGATACTGTTCATCTTATTAAGGATATTGTTTAATAAATAAGAAGTTCTGTTATATCTCTATAAAAGATACTCTTAGTCCTTACATTAGTTGGAATCGAATCTTTCGTGAGTGCGACCTAGAATCGCACTCTCAGTTTGAACGAACTTATTCCACCTTTAAAGATGCATGTGGAAAATGATGATATTGTTCACCTTTTGACGGTTAAGGTGACCCTGGGGTCTGTCGAGGAATGCGTTTTTACTTTCATTTTCACAAGAATACGCCATTGTGGCTGCAGTGTGTTGTTGTTGTTTGATATATGTGGTTGCTGACTAATAATGGTGGTTTTCTGTCGAATTTACACGTGTACGGGCTTTTGTGTTTGTTGCGCACATGTGCGTTTCCCCTTTGCAAATGCGTGCGGACAATGGCAATATACAGCATATTTGGCGATATTTTCCACCAGCTAATTTTCCGTTTTAGTATGAATCAATTGCTATTTAAATTTTAATTTGAGTTACAGATGGCTTTTTGTTAAATTATAGTTGAAATACTGCATATTTTCTGACGGGACAAGCCTATTCAAGGGAGAAAAGGGAATCTTTAGGATAAATGGTTGGTTGGAGAGTTTGTAGGGTAATACCTGAAAGGGGGAAAACATGCATATTTTTCGTTTTGTTAAAAATTAAATTAAAAAATAGGTAGGATACAAATCACAAACTAATCAAAATATTTAGTTGCAGATCTATGTAAACTATCGAAGCTTTTGAATCATTCCATCGCGGTCTGTTCTAAACGGTCCATGGTTTTTTCTCAAAGAAACAACACTCAATTCAAGTCTAGATCTGTAACTAAATTTGCGGCATAGCAGCCTGCTAAGAATCATTGTCTTGATGTTTGTGTGGTCTGGGCGTTTGTGGTATACTTGAACTGAATCAAATTAAGAGAACGTTATTTATGTCAAGAACTTTGCTTTTAAGGCCTCGGAGATGAAATTGCTTGGAAAACGCTCGATGAAGGACTGGTGGAAGCCAAGGAAAAGTGCGTTAGTCATCTGCCCTTTAGTCGCGAAACGCCTTTCCCCGGCTACATTTGTCGATTTGAAATGCTCAATTTTTCTATTTAAGGAATAAGCCACTGATGTTAATTATTCATAAATCATGGTGTGGCGCGTGCAAAGGTATGGTGGCTTTCCTAACGCCTTCATGCGGCCACACGCACAGATTTTTCGACAGGTCAGATCAAAGATTTAGGATACTGTTTAGAGTAAATCAGCAATGCAAAAAATTCCAAGATAGTTTGGCTGTTTTAAAATTTTCGTATTTTTTTAAGTAGGCTATATAAGGAAAAATCCAAAATCAAGCAAGTAAGAGCGTGTGCTTAATCAACATTTGGATTTAGATTAATTCGACTTGGCAAAATGTGTATTTGTAAGTGATAATAATTAATGCAAAACATATCCTCGAAAAATGTTGCATTGCAGGTATTCGATCCAAACCCTCTTTCATTAAAATTTCATGTTGACCATCGGAAATCTTGCTGTGTGTGTGGCTATGCACCTCTGGAATATTCCGTTCAACATTTGCTAATTTCGTTGCCAGCTTTCAAACCGCAGTTTGCTGCTTCAAAGGAAATTAAGGACCTGAGTAAACACTTTGTGATGGTTAATACTCAAGTAGGTTTGTCTAGAAATTCTTTTATTTTATGCTGGTGCATGGAAGTACATGTAGCCTACTGTAATGCACAGACAATTTTAAAATTTGAAATTTATGACAGGATGATGAAGAGCCTAAGGATTCCAAATACACTCCAGATGGTGGATATATTCCGAGAGTCTTATTTTTAGGTAAAAACTGAATGTTCCAAATTTGTCTTTATGTTAGATGCATGTACGTGAGTGTACTTATACATGTATTGGAAGAAATTCGACTTGTTCAGATATTGGCATTTGGTGTTTTATCTTAACTAGATCCTGCGGGTCAGGTCAAAACAGACATCTATAACAAAGGTGGAAATGCGAACTACAAATACTTCTACTCTTCTGCTGATGCAGGTGGGTCGATGCGTATCCTGAATTTATCCCTTAGTTTTCCCCCATATTTTTTCTGAATATAACTATCTTTCCAGTTTTGGAGTCAATGAAAGAGGCTCTGGAGGGTGTGAGTAGTGAAGAAAAGGAATTATGAGTTTGAAGCGCTGTTAAATGTCAAAGATGGTATGTTGTACCTGGAATTCACCCAACAGTATTGAGGGATGGTTAATAAAGCATAATAAGTTGTCAATTCTTTGATTCGTGCCATCATTTTGCAACGTAGAAATGATTTCATTACTTTGCATGTATTTTTTTGTCATTCTAGATTTGTTTTTAATTTTATGCAGTGAATTCTACATAAAATCTGCAGCTTTGCTTTATTTTTGATCAGTGGGATATTAAGTCATATGTTTTTAAACTGAGACTAGTAAAACCATACATTCATTTTTTATTGACTATAATTTTTAAAAAATCCAGTTTTATCACTATGGTAATATCGACATGGAATAATGTATTCAAATGGGGCTAAAATTCACCTTCGTTTTTCTTGATATAAAAAATGGGGTCACAATACATGTGTTGGCAATGAACCTCCACTTGTTAGTGATACGTTGTTCCAATTGGGAGGTTTTATGAACATTAAAATCATTGTTAAGACTGAACTACCATGCAAAAAAAATTATTGTCCCTAATGAAGAATTGGTCGTCCACCAGGATTTTGTAAGAAATTTGAAAAAAAAAGCGTTAACGCGATCACTAAAAACGGGACTTCTTTGCATGGCAATCTTGCATTGCGGGTTGCTTGAGGGTTTCAAATCCCTTAATTTTTATTAAAAAAACTGGCCATTCTGAACTTACATTGGGTAAAATAAATTTAGCAATTGTAATAAGTATTTGAAGCAAAACTGTACAAGTTTTGTGCATGGTGGCAGTATGTGCAGACAGGCACTGATAAAATACATGTACTTATATGGGCTTTCGAAATACTTTTAATAACGTTAGTGATCGATACTCAAGATTTCACATATGAAGTCATAATGCCGACGAGGCTATGCAGTAATATTTAATTGACAAGCGAAAACTTTATTTTCTTGGGGTTGTTCTGAAATGCAACACGTTCATTTGTATGACCAATCAAGAGAAAGCTCCACAAGCTGGCATTTATTAGATACTTATTGTTATTCATTGGCTATTTTACGGGAAAAAAACAATGTATGTATTGCTGCAGGCTCTGATCGGTTTAAACCCCTGTTACGCTGCCATATATCCTTCAAATTAAGGGTGTTGTTCGCGTACTTCGTGGCTTTTGAAGAGTTACCACGATAAAGCATCATCCATCTCATTTTCGTGTTCATGTTGAAGCCATGTCTTCCGTAGAGGCGGCCATCTTGAAAGCCCTGCCACTGAGGTTTCACCTGTTCCAAGGTGCTCTTGCACTCCAACCATTCCGGCCAATCGCAGCGGATTCCCTTGCCCTTGCAGGCAAATAGGCAGTTGACTATTCGGTTGATCGATCATTTGCCGGACCCTCCAAGCCCCTCATCGCCGTGCTGCCATGTATATTTGATGCCAATCTGCCTCCAATGTCATTAGGTAAACAGGAAAGCATCATCGCTGGCCCACTACATGTCTGGTCCTCTTCTGCCAAAGCGTCTGCGCAGGATTTAGTTTTGGTCTTTGGACGTCAGACACCAAGACGATATTAAGCGACGGTATTGCTGTCTTTACCTTTTGAGATGAGCCTTACCTAGGATGCCATTGTTAAGCGTTTATTGATAAATATCGACCCGTTCTACTGTGCGGTTGCTCGGTGCTCCTTCACCACTCACTTGTTGTCCTACCTGGAACTAGGATCGTGTGTCGTTTCTCCTGCAATTTATTGAGTGGTCGCATTTTTTTTTCTTTGTGCTGTTTTCCGGTTTTTTGCTGGCCCTTCAGCAGACATCAGCTAAAGTAAGTGTAGTTTTTGTTTGCAGGCGGGGTTTTGGAGGCTATTTTAATATTTCTCGTAATCGTCCACCTTCCCCCATCCCTCATCTTCTGGTTTGTTCATTTTTCGGGGGAATTGCTTTTTTTTCCATTCAGCGCATAAAGGCGAAGTTTATTTTTGGAACGCCTAACGAAGGCCGTTTGGAGGGGAAGCAAATTTCCGAAATGAATAATTAATTCAACTGGTGGCCGCTTACTGCGTGGGAACGATGCGTTCTCTGAAAAGAGCATCGGTGCGTGCTATCATTCGAAAATTGTATCGGGTTTCGGTGAAACTGCGATGAAAACGTTGTTATTCGATTAGCCGAGCACGCAACTTGCTCAAAATAAACGATGAATCAAATGTCAAGATTTGAGAGTAAGAGCGTACTCGACCAATTTCAGTCTTGTTTGGAAACGTATTGGTTTAAAAAAGATTCAAGTACCTCAGACGATGAATGTGTACCTCAGTTTAGCCTCATTGAGATTGGAGTTTGACAATTGCTGTTCAGCAAGGGATTCTTAAGGCTGAGCCAAAAGAATGCCCACCGTGCAAATTATCACACATTTTTGCTTAAAACTTCTTTGTTTAATTGCTGAATTTGTTTTTTACTGCCCAGTACTCATCGTCCAATGAGGTCTGAGTTTTTCGTTGTAATTTCAAAACCTTCCGTTTATTTATACATGTATATATAGGCCTATATATATATAATTAAAACAAACGTTGTTTTCGTAGGTCGCATAGTGTTTTTTTCCAAGTTTTTTTTTAATAAATAAACGGGACATTTTCAAATTATTGACAATAACGCAGACCCTAGTGAACCGCCAATTTTTAACGCAAAAAAAATAATTAAATTGGCAAATATTATAAATATTTGAAGCAAAAATGTCGAAGTATTTTTTTTTGCATGGAAAGCATGTGATGCTGAGCTCATTTTTTTCTTCAAAAGACATCTGGTCATTTACCATTCGTTGATGTTAGCCGAACACTAGTTTTTTAGAACTCATTGAAATTACATTTTTTAGAAAGCTTTGTACTTACATTTATGAGGTCTCTTAGTAATTACATTTTTAATTTATTTTTTGCGCTCAAATTACAGTCAAATGTAGGACAAGTTTTATTGTACACGATCATGACAAACGCTACTCTGCATGGCACTTCTTCAGCTTTATCGTGTTTATTTATTCCGAATGCTTCAAAGATAATGACCAATAAATAACGACAATATAATTTGCTGCGCTCATTCCCACGAATAACAAAGATAAGGTTGCTATTGGATATGGCGGCTAATAATATTGATTTATATTTCGATGTAAGGGCAATTCGCTTTTGTCTGACTAAGACTGACTACATTGATCATTAGGACCTGCTCGATTGCCAGTGATATTGGAAACCCACCTACTTCATTCATGTTCAGAATGGTTCCATGGATGTCCAGCGCAGTTTTAATAAAATCATAATTTCGCTATCTGGAGTGCGCAGTTGATAAACGAGTGTGGTAATAATATCCGTTGGGGACTAGAAATGTCAGTCGCAACGGACATTGACACGCATCCTGTTTGCTTTTCATCGTTTTTTGCACGCAATCATTGAATTCTTTGAATTTGCGTGTTTTTCACATGTTATTTTCAGTCAACATAGCCCTGACACTGCTCTTTCTTGATTTCAGATCCGTGTCAGTAGTAGGGAGGCTGTGGGCTACCCAGCCCTGGATTAACGGATATCGTTGCCATCATGGTTCCTTCGAGAGTAAGTCGCAATTGTACCAATCAATTAAATCTAGCTAATGAAAAATGGTGGCGCTTTGGTACTAACACCCGGCCATTGCACAGTTAAACACGTCTTTGAAAAATGGGCAAATTCCTTTTGCACTGCTGCAGTTTGAGAGGAAGGGAGCAAATGTAGGTCAGTTAGCTACTCCACGAATCAATATTTGAGGAGAAAAGAGAAATTTACTGGGAGATGATTTGTCAGGGCGAGGCCCCATAGAAACGTTGTGTGACCTGGATTTCCCAGGACTTCATTGGCCACCCTGTAAGCCCACGCAACCTCTTCAATGCATGACAACACATTGTACTTGAAACGTCGATACGGTTATGACTTATAAAGCCAATATCTGCCAATGGCAAATTGTATTGAATTAGAAATGTTCTCCGACTAGTGTAATATCCCTTTTTTATCCCTTGCATTATACATACCCATTATTCTGTATGCTGCTTGCTTCTACCATCTCTGAAATTTAGCATGGTGGTAATTAGCATATTTCAGCCAAATTTAGCATAGATCAGTTAGAATAAGTGATTTATAAGTGAGCGATGCCTTTCCACGTTCCTTTTCTTTTGTTGTTGTTGTAAAATTGAGTGTATATTATAAATGCTTAGTTGAAAAGGCATGCTGAATGATATTGCGTGTAGATAAATATAAACATCGTTCGATATTTATTTATTATTAAAATAGTAAATAAACGGGCAATTTGAAACTTTCCTTGACATGAAGATTACATCCGTGTCGTCCACTGTAGGTTTAAAAATAACATTTCTCGCTCGAAATTAGATGCAGATTCTCTAGATTATTTTAGAATATACATTATTGACATTTTCACTGGTAAATTATTGTGATTTTTATTCATTGATGCTTATCTTCTGTAACGAAAGATGCTAGTGGAAGGAAACTCATTTGTTTACGCTCTATCAGTGGAAGCAATTATAGGAAAGCCATTATGTTTGAGTTTCTTTCTCCGTTTTTTATCCAACTTGTTTTCAAAAGGTTGTTGTGTGCGAAGAGATGTAAACCATCAAAAATGAGGACATTTTAAGGTCGGTGGGGGGAAGGCGGAGTGCGGGAATCCTCCTTTTAGGATACCATAGGGTAACCCTATTCTGGGGCCGATTATAGAAGTTGACATCTATACCCCTTCTTCGAAGGCACTCCTTGGCGATGATTCGAATGATCTTCGCCGTGCTCAACATTCTCGTCTCTCGGCGGAGGCAGAGGGTGCGCAACATCAACTGCCAGTTGATTTCCCCCGCTTATTTCTCGCCAATTACGCCCCGTTTAATCGGCGCCATTGTCGAACAGGTGTTCTCCGTGTTCGCCGGCGCCCCCTGGCGGCTGGATCCGCCCTCGTTGCGCTGGATTTCCTCTTCCTCCCCTGACGTCATCGGTGTCAGTCATTTCGCCGAGCGGCTCCACTCCCCACCCACTCCTCCCTCTGCGCCACGATTCCTCCTCGGCGTTCAATACTTCGCTCCTCCATGAAAAACCAGTCGCCGTTCGGAAATTACTAATTTTCTCCCGAGCATCCGCGGTTCCAGCGCCCATCCCGAACCCGCTTCCTTTTCTCCCGTGCGTCCAGCTCCATCCGTGAACAGGGGACCGGTGTTTTTCTCGTAAGTACAACCGTTCTCGTTTTCTGCTTTTGTGCGTGGACGTCCACGCCAGTGCTGCTTCTCCTCCCGACTACGGCGTCCTTTTTCGACCCGCATCGATCGGCGTTCGCCATTCACCGTCCGTTTCGAGAGCGGATTTTGGTCGGGAAAAGAGGTCCGAAAAAGTGGGTTTTCGTCCCCGGGATTAGGCCTAGGGCGCCCGAAAACGAGCCGTAATCAATGGCTCGCTGATTGGCGAACGGCGTTGTTGGCGTCGCGTTAAAGCGGCGCTTGGCCTTCCGTTTCCGGCCATAATGCGCGCTCGGGGACCGGGCCCGAAAAGCTCCCCCTGTAGCGTCTTTCGCTGCCTGGCGCCCAAGACGCCCGGGGAATCTTGTAGGGTGAACCGGATTGCGGGTGCTCGAAATGCTGAGAAATGCTGGAAATGGGATGGTCTCGCTCCGATTCTGAATTTAAGACTATTGGGATTTGTGAAAATATTGCGTTTGTCGTTTGTGCAGTTTCAGTTCTTAGTAGGCGTACGAGCGGCATTGCCGTTGGGAGTAAGCCTGGTTGGAAGAGCTGTATATGTGTATGCGTGTGTTAGGGATGGTTTCTGTTGGTACTGGCGTGTTACGAGTTCCGTTCGTTTACAGATCGGTTGTGGGTGGAGGTTTTCGTGACCAAGATGGCCGCCAAGAATCCGTAGGCTGCGTGCGGGTTGTAGCATATGACGCGCATCGCCTTGGCGGCCATTTTGGCTCCGAAATACTGGAGGTGGGAATCAGTGCTGTCAGACGCGCTCGATCAATAAATCTCGATACTCGCGACTGGGATTAAATAAAACTAGGCGGATGAGGATTGTCATATTTCTGCACTGGGATGCAGGTTTTTCCTCCACTGGCTTTCCATTCAATTCGACTGAGTACCCTATTGTCAGCAACGTACGTGCGTACCTATCGCGTCCATGTATGGGGCCGTCTCGTTCCAATTCTAAGACCGCTTTTTGTCAACCGTGGATTGGGATTTGTCAAAAGATTGCGTTGGTCGTTCGTGCGGGGGAAGTATCGGTTGTTACTGGCATTTTGTGAATTTCTTTCGGTTGTAGCCTAGGGTGTGGGAGGAGGTAGTTATTGCGGCCAAGATGGCCGCCAAGAATCCGTAGGTGACGTGCGATTTGTAGCACATGATGGGCATCGATTTGATTTCCGAAATATGGGAGGTGGGAATCAGTGCTGTCAGATCTGGATACTTTCGACTGGGATTAAATTAAACTGGGCGGATGAGGATGGTCATCCTTTTTGCACTCGAGTGCAGGTTTTTCCAACGAATTAAATTCAACTATACTGTCAGCGAAGATTTACCGTGTTAGGGGGGTGTAATCCATCAACCAATGTGTTTTCTTTAAATTATTAAACTTGATGGCCACCGTCATCATAGTCAAACTGATTTTCTGTTAGCTTAGGGCTATCATTTGGAAGAAATTCCAACACTTGATAACGCATTAGGGATATCGCTTCTAAACTCTCCTCTCCTAGCAAGTGTGTCTCCAAATTTAGTTGATCATTATTGTCTACTTTATGCTAGAGTTGGTCACCACTGCTCTATATAGAATTCTGTTATGAGGTTAGAGTTTAAATATCATATTCTCAGTAGTCAGTGATCATTAAAAGAGCGAGCTCATAGGTTATCGTTGTTTTTTTAATAGGAAATCCGGCTATTTTTAAAGGCATCAATGTACTTTACGAATGCAATATTGTGTTAAAAATGTGATTTTTCTTCATAATAAAGGTTGAACAGGTTCATATAAGTCGAAGCTATTAGTTGACGAGTTAGCCATCATTCGATTGCAACCGTTAATCTGTGTGTTATTCACTAATGTGATTGGTAGTGAACTCTTAAATTACATTAGTTAGTACGTTAATTTAGGAGTCTTTTATTCATTTAATACACTATATTTAGTATCCAATAAGTTCAGGTCTAATCTTTACTTGAAGTTATGTTATCGAGTAATGAAACTCTTTGATTGTAGGCCTATATGTGACATTAGAACAGGAGAGTTGATAAGAGAATCGTGCACCTCTTTCTGGACTTTCTGGTCATCCATGAATATAGTCCGTTTTATTACGATGTACATGTATGTATGGTTGAAGAACCAAGCTAATAGTTTAAACGGAGATTTTAGGGGATTTCACTATAATTGAAGATCTGGATGGGTACCTCTACATGTTGTAGTCGTTTGATAATGGTCGTAGAAGTCTTCATTTAGATTCTGGCGTAGAATGTTTCATTCCTCCTCCTGAATGCCATGGTTAAGTTGAGCAGGATTTGACTGAAGTGTTTTTTCAAAGTGAATATTTAGAGTTGATGAATGCTGTTTGTTGTCATCCGCTAATTGGGCACTTAACGAAGCTTTCACGTGGATGCCAAGGGAGTTAATTTCTATAACGAAGCGACGCTAAGGCAAATATAGGCCCGTCCCCTCTAAAATTTCTCCGATATGACCTCAGCATAACTACCTGACGTTGAAAGAATAAATCGTTGAACGAATGATGTGCTACTGCCCTGAAAAATGGTGCTGCCTTTTTATTTTGCACCTGTTCTGAAGAGCGACTTTTTGTGACGGTATATTGAACATCAATGCTGTCTTAAATCATAGTTAAGAACATTAGGGAAAGAATCTTGATGTTCGGACGTAAAATGGACTTTTTATTTATGTGGATTTTTTTTTCTTAAGCTAAATGTTCATTAAGTTAGTATTTACGTAATGAAAGATGTCAATGTAGGGATTGATGCGTACATTTGTATGCACTGTTAACAGTTTGTTATAAACGAAGGAAAGTTTTTATCTTAATACATGTACATCATTATGAATAAAGCAATATTTCATTTAAATATGTTGTCTTTCTATCTAAATGAAACTTTTTTCATTCTGGTCCTTCATTTTTGTTTAATTTGTGGGATTTGTAGGGATGATTAGCTTGCTTTGGATTCGTCGCCCACGCAACAGTAAAGTATAATTGCTAGCACAGCTATGCCTGAAAATGTAATACAGTGTGCTTGCTTCGCTTTTTAAAGCTGTCGGTTTTTCGAGAATTCAGAGAAAGACTACATTTTAGATAGCGAAAGAATAAACTTTTAAACTTAGACAAATGGGAAATCACGGAGCGTCTCATCCTTGACATAATTCTTTTTAGTAACACAACGTAAAACATAATGAATTTGAATGATTCAGCTAGACAACGAAAGGGTATCACGTTTAGGGGATGCGAAACTCCATGATGACCATGGCATAACCTATAAACACGAAATACAGCTGAATAATTTATTTTGCACCAAGAACAATATTTCGTTCCGTTTGTCTTCTATTCGTAGTTTTTTATGTATACTATATACTGTGTATATAACTACCAAAAAATTAACCCCAAAAAAAACTCATCATTCCACACTATGGAGTACTGTTTAACTCAACGCATTCTGCAATCAGCGTACTTTAATGGTATTTCTGCTATAAATCCCTTCAGCAACTAATTGGCAAATTTTTTTCAATTTTTAAAGGCGATTATGAGGTCCTCTTTGATTGTAGTCTTTTCAACATTTCAATCTCCAATCTGCAATTGGTTTCCGGCGTCTTTCAGTGCATGTCTGTCTTATCGTTTATCCATCCATTTCTCTGCACACATGAAAGAGAAATAGTCAGGCAACGTGTTTTTAATTACAAGTTATCGGTTTTTCCGTAATAACCGTGAGCATAATCAGTGACCTACAGTGCGTTAAAACTAAGGCTTTTTCACATTTAAGGAATTCTCATTGTGCAATTACAAGCCTATGCTGTGATGCGCAAAATAAAACTGGCTTTTAATATTGATAACGGATGCCTCTTCCTGAGCACCCCATATACCTACATATTTTATTGATTACTTATTTCGGTTTTCTATCTGTTGCTGTAATTATATGTCGGCGATTATCGATCCTGTTAGATTTACGTCAAGATTAGCGATATTTCAGAGGCTCGGCTAGCATCATCAGTTAAGCCATTGAATTTATGTCGTCAATCCCCCGTCGCATTTTCAAAGCCAGGATCGAGATTAATTTTTTAGCGGAACTTTTAATGTCATTTTCGTAGCAGCTTTGAAAGACGCATGCACGCTCTCATCATCACATGGAAAAGTGACAATTCAAAACTTCGAATTTTTCACCAAAATGATTGGGGAAGGATGAGGGCGGGGGAAAGACTGATAAAAATCTCATTACAAAGATACAAAAATAATTTTTGACGATATCTTTCTACACGTAATGATGTTGAACATCTCTCAAATACCCCGGGCACACCAGACGCAGGGATATCGTTTCGGAACGCAAACGAGTTGTGATTTTCAGATGTGCCCTGAGTCTGGACTTGCGAAACTTGACTCAATGTATTGTAAACATTTATTG
>JAQIXS010003917.1:0-16635 GCA_034700785.1 Rossiulus vilnensis | reverse complement strand
TTGATCGAACTGAGATGACCATCGTTGGCGCGGGTGGTGACCACCTCCCTCGTTACTCCCCCGCTCCCTCTGACGTCACTTTTTCTCTCAATTTGACAAAATGGCTTCTCCGCTCTCCTTTTCAATTCCTCAAATGTAGGTTAACTTTTCTTCCAAGCTCACCACGGTCTGCTCGCTCTCGCCTGATATGGGTTTCCATTTATTGATCTTGTCTGGCTCAGTGTTCATTGCTCGCGCAGGGTGTCTGTCTAGGAGGCCACGGAACAGAGCCTAGGCCCTTAGTAGCGCCACTCAGCTCAACACACCCAAACCGGCGGTCAAACGTAGGTGAAAGGTGGAGGACGCTGGACAGGTGGACACTCTTGGATGCCAGTCTTATTATCAATCCTCGACGCCACGTGCTTTTCTGGTCACGTGCGCGAGACGCGATTGGAACGCAACCATGGCAACCGCGGAACGGTATTGCGTGTCGTAAACAAGATGGCAGCCTCCGTTAACAATTCGGTTAATGTTTTAATTAAAAGTTTAATTGAAAACGGTGATGAACCCAGTGGTCTGCAATTGATGTTAATTTAACGAACTAGCCTGTGCCCTGTGAAGAAGTGAAAAATATATCTTTAACGAGATGTAAATTTCTTCCAACGTTGAAAATGTCTTTTTCCTCCGTTACTCTCCGTGTTTTAAAGAAAAAGATGAACGTACATCTTGCAGTTCACTATAGTATTGTTAAATGAAAGAGTATACTGAGAATTAAAAAGAGGGTCTTGTGCGATTAATCTTTCCTGTCCCGTGACTAATTTCCCGTCGGTGGGCACTGGCACCGATTAGACGTGATTGGTGAAGGCTCTGGATACTCTTCTTTTAACAAGACTATACTTATGGCATCCTTTTTTAAACCATCCTACACTAATTTAAAATCTAGGAACACCGGATGGGAAAATCTTTATTTGCGGCTAGGTTTATAAACAAATTATGTAATGCTCGTCGTGAAATCGTTGTTTTTTTCAAAAAAAATTACTAACAAAAATATTCGTAAAATCTGTAATACTCTTACAAAGAAGAATTTTCTATCACTGGATTAAACAAAATCAAATAAATTATTGAAAGAGATGAAAAGCATGGTGAAGATTTTTTTAATTTTCATAATTAGATTAAGAAATTGTTAAATCGAATACCATATCTTAATTAGAATAATTTAATTGTAAGATTTTAAGAATGTGACCCAGTAAGGGCTTTTCATACACTACTGGAAAGGGCTAAAATCTGTATTCGTAAAATCTGTAATCCCCTTATTTTTAAATATTTAAAAAAAGGATGGGAAAAATGGTTGTACAAATATAATTTTCATCGTTAGATTTTAAAAATTGTTAAATCAAATACGATACCTTAATTAGAAAAAATTAATTGTAAGATTTTAAAATCGTGGCCCAGTAAGGGCTTTTCATAAATTGCTGGAAAGGGCTAAAATCTGTAACGGTAAAATCCGTAATCCTCTTACAACGAAGATTTATCATTAGATTAAATCAAGTAAATTATTGAAAGAGATTAAAAGCGTGGTAAATATTTTTTTAAATATTATTTCCATCATCGTTATTTTTATCATTAGATGGAAAATGTGGAGCAGAAAGGGCACGCCTGTTTTTTACCCAGTAAGCTCTTTTCATGAACTACTTGAAAGGGCTAAAATCTGTAACGGTAAAACCAAAACCTCCTTATTTTTTAATTTAAAAAAAAAATAAAATAAATGATAAGAAAAATGCTTTAAAAATAATTTTTTTTTAAATCACCACCCTCCTTGTCTCGCTTGACGAAAAGGTCCTACGTTTCCAACCGCGTCGCAATTAAGAGTGAACTTTTGCTCCCCAATTCAATCTCTCCATGCTTTTTAATTAATTTTTAATTAAAAGGGGTCTCCCATTTTTTTTACCCCATGCATCGTCTTCGCTATTGATTCATGGAGGGGGGAATGGGGAAGAGCGATGACGTCAGCAGCGAGCGCTCTGATTGGCTGCTTCCCTGCCACGTGATCTCTTCCCCCCTCCTCCTTCCTGCGCGTTCTCTTATTCGGCTTTCTGTCGCTGGCGCTGCTTCACCTATCTCTCTCTCAAATACATGGACTCTTCGACAACATGGTGCTGCACCGTAAGTACGAAATACGCCTTGTTTCGGGCTCCTTTTGGCCCCTTTTTATATTTCGCCACCGTTTTTCGCTTCGGTTTTCCTGCCGTTTCGTAAATACATCTCCTTTTCGATCATGGCTAGCGTTCTTTTCATTCTCCTCGTCGTTCGATTCCGCCAGCGTTCTAGAACGTCGTTTTCAGTCCGACATTTTGTTTGTTCGGTTTTCCCTATTTTTGTGAATCTGGTTGTTTTTTCCCCCTTCCGCTAATTGATTCACCGTCGGGCTCTGGCGTTACGCGTTTTTCCTCCATCCGCTTCGTTTCTTTCGCCCGTTTCTCTGCCTGGAAGAGCTTAGTTGGTCGCCCGAAAGTTGGCCGAAAAAAAAAATGCCGAGAAATGATGCGGAATAACGGTTGGGCTTCCCTGCAAGGCATCGAAGATTGGAGTGTTTGCTCGCTTTTCATTTTTTTGGCTGAAAATTTGCCATTTGTTTCCCCCTTTTTTCTTTAATTTTGTTGATCGCGATGAAATTGATTTTTTTAAGTCGTGATCAACGCGGCCGCGTTTGAGATACAAGGCTCGCGTTGAATCCCCGTATCGAAATTATTTGAGGTGGACGATGATGTCATCACGTGCGAAAAATGGCTGCCAGTACAGGGTGTGTGTGTATGTGTCGAAAATTATTGTACGGAAGACAGGCTTATTACTTAATATTGTGTGGACTACTAGAATATTTTGCACACACGGACATAACGTCGGCGACACAGACACGTGCGGCAACAAATCCGCCCAAGCTAGCATAATATGACATGCACTTGCGAGCAAAGAAACTGGCCCATCTAAAGGTGTTATAAACTGTATTTTGTTCTGCAGGTAAATATCAAATTCAAAATTGGAAAAGCTCGTTTTGTAAACAATTTGTTGCTCTTTTAAAAATACGCCTTATTTGACTGAAATTCCTCAGGTGAAACGTCTTAAATTAACAGTAAATCATTTGCACTGTTTTTTGGACAAGTGCATTGGGCGTGGACATGTGCATGTTTCACTATGAAAGCGTTTCTGCAGGGAATACGATATTTAGAAATTAATGAGTTCCAATGATTATATTTTCCGTAATTTTTTTTCGAAGCACGATACATATTCTGTGCAATTAGTGTGAATTTGTGGCATTGCAATTTCGGGCTATTCTTCAGGTGCACTTGAAAGTGCTTTAAAATGGTCACAAAACGAAACATTTCGATTAAAGTTAGATATCTACTTACTTAACAAAATGCATTTATTTTTGAATGCCTTTAGGCGTGTCAGTTTCTTTGCTCGCAAATGCAGTTTGTCAAAATCGATAATAAGTAATATTTAATATTATTACGTGGTTGGTGCTTTTGCTGGAGAATTTTTGTTGATGTGTATGTTATTCCCATAGGTGTGAAATACCGATAATGTAAGGCGATGTTTGCTTTAGACATTAAGGCATTATTCTTAATAGGGTTTGACTTATATTTTGTCGATCGTTTTCAATTTGATGCTTGGTGAAAAGCATTTTACTTAGCTTCCATTAAAACTAAAATAACGTTATAATTAAAAGTGAAATGAAAACTTCTGATATCGCTATTATGAATGTGTCTAAAATTATGAATTATTAAGTAGTGATTATTATCAGCAATCCAAACCTTGAAATTTTACTCTTTTAAGATTCTTCCAGTGATCGAACTAATAATCAAATCTTGATCCCTGTCTATTGTTACATCATAATTTTTGAGTTTCTGAGTATCTTAACTTTTTGCGTTGTTACTTTAGGAAATACATGGTCGATATATTAATAACAGCCACCTAAGCTGCAATGATCTTTTCTTTATATTTAGTAAATAACTATGTATAATAATTAATCGCCGATTAAACAAATGCTGTAATCTTGTACCATTAGGTCATCAAATATATCAGGTCAAATAAACATTAATGGACAACTCTTTACGGTTGTTTATTTGTAGCTTCGACGTAAGAATGAAACTTTCTCGAAACGTAGTGTAAATTCTTGTGAAGGCGCCATTTTGTTGTAGTGCTAATGGCGCACGAATGGGTGTCCCATAAGTTAATATTCGCGGGGTATCACTGCAAAATCGTTATTCAAGTACGCGTATGTCCGCCATTGTTTTCATCACTTCGTTCTCCGTCGAAAGGTTGTGATATTTATTAATTTTTTCTCGTTATATTTGTGTAAATATCGTAAAACATCTCCCCACGCTAGCGTCACTTTATACTTGCGAGTAAATACAGTGAAGTTGGTGCTCTAATCGCAGCCCACTTCTGCGAAAACGACCCCAATTTGTGACGTCACTGACATATATACGAATGGACGTGTGACTGGTGTCCGTTTTGTTATTAAATCCCTCAACCCCTCTTTTCCTAATCGTGACGTAGTACTATACAATTTGAAATTCAGTGCCAATTAATATGAACGTTTTCTAGTCACGTGAGCGAACGAATGTTGACGCCATTTTGTTGAAGGATATCTAGAAAACCACACAGAATTCATTTCGTTGATGGTTTTCGTACTGCATAACTTTAATCCGTCAATGCACAAGTACACGCAGAACGACAGTTTCATTCAGTTTTGTTTATGGGATGTATTGTTTTCAAGGAACGCTCAATAGATGGCGTTTAGGATTGTTTACAGCTTTTCTTTTGAATTAGCGCATGACATTAGTAATTGAGGCCAATTAACTTCACGTACATTGTTGGACGCGTTCTTCGTGGCCTAATTTTTTGTAATTATGACAAGCACCAGCGCTAATTAAACCCTAATTATTAGTTATTAAGTCAATTTTTTGATCGACATTTATTATGATGCTCGATGGGCTTGGCCACGTGAGTTTTTTTGCTTTGTTTGTGTTAACTGCTTTGGGGATTTAATAAAATTTTAACGTATACAATTTTATCCGCAATGGATTCAAGGGGTCATACGTTAGTACCCTTCATATTTTATAGAAAATTACAACAGAACATTTTTCAATTCAATTCAACCTAGTACCCTACCACAGTACGTGAATACCATTTAATATGGGGTGTAATTGATCAACCATCGCATTATAGGATAGAATTATCTGCGATATATTCAAGTTTTAATCCAATTGTATCTTTTAATTTCTACAAAGATAAAATACGTGCAACTACAACTTATTAAGAATTCGTTAAATTAACATCTGAGTCAGTGATTTAATGACAATTTTGATACCAAAATTTCAGGCTTAAAGTGCTACACGAAAAATGATATCAATGTTGTTCATATGATGCAAGCAAATTTCTTATTCAATTAAAAACTCGTGAACTACTGTACTGAAAAATCATAGCATTTTTCAAAGCTCTTGAAAAGTCGTTGATTTTTTACATCACTCTATTCAGTATATGGTGATGCCCCCTGATTTAATTCAGAAATTAATTCCTCGATACCAATTGCTTAATCCGCATGAATTTCTGTTCGTTGATGTTCAGCCTCGCATTAGTAGATGATGTGTCTTTCTTAAAGTTAATCGGTGGATTGAAGGGGTTTAAAAGGCACCTTCATGTCCGTTTTTAATTAATTAAGCGTCTAGCCCCGATCTCGATAGCTGAAAATACGATTTATTGCGGACTCCGTTTTATGAGCCGGATTCGTAATAAAATAATCATGAAAAGCCAGGCGAGCGTGGATATTAAAAATGGGAAGTGGAGGGTACATACATGTAGCTGGGAATTTTCTATGACGTCATGTAGTATTTTCATTCCTCGACGAAATAATCGATTGTTTTAATTGCACTTTGGCTCACGTCCCGCGCATGGATGACTACGAGCCAAGCTGCACTTTTGATTTGTTTAATTTCAGCTTGGAGATTCCTTAGCAATTTGCAGTCGGTTGGGGGTTGGTAAGGGGAATCCAGGGGTCCAGACGATCTCTTTTTGCTATAGATATTCGGGGTCCCCTTAGTCACGGTAACGGGTGTTGTTCTGACGTTTGAATTGATTATCCTGGTCGAAAAACAACGAAATAACAATAAAAAAAAGGATGATTGAAACCCAGTAATTTTTTGCTACGCGTGAATTGTCTACGGATTTGCTTTTCGTTGAAATGTCTCCTTGCAAATTAATCAAGGACAATTTACTGTATGGTCAAAAAAAATATAAGAATTAAAACTAAGTTGTCATCATAATTATGTATACATGTATAATGAAGGAAATTATTTACTAAAATCCATGAGTTGGAAAATGTGCTAAAAATGTCCTAAAGCTGTTTAACAATACAACACTGAAACCTTTAAAATTGTTTCAAATTACTGTATAACCCCTGTGCATTGTATTGTCAAACAAGATGCAGTTTAACAGCTTGATGCATCCTACAGTTATTACCTTTTGGAGAAAAAAAGCCTAGTTCATAAAATTAAATCTAAGAAGGTATTTAAATTTTGGAAATTGTTTGCCGCCTTGCTCTCACCCTGTGCTGCGTGCATTGTTGGCTTTCAGATATTAAAATTCTTGCTTGGTGTCTTCCCTTTGTTATTTTTACTGCGCATATATTATTCGTGGTTAAAATACATTCATGTAGAATAAATAGTTTGAAGTAAAGCTAAATATCATGTTAAGAACGTTATGTGGCTTGACAAAACCTGAAACACGCTAAAACTGTGTCAATAGGGTACAGAGTTGAGTTGACTAGATGAACGTTTCAACAATTTGGTTTCATAATCCTTTATAACTAAACCGATTTTTTAAATTTTCTACAGAGTTTAACATTTGACTTGTGGCCAGCTTTTAGCTGCAAATATTTCACTGTGCGTCGGACACTCCTTCGTAATTATTTTGAAATTGGTGCCTCACTTGTTGAGATTTCATCGCCGACTGATATCGGACGAATGTGGAAAAACGACAAGAATCCCCTGAAGTGAAATCAACGCCTAAATGTGTCCCGGGTGGGTGAAACATGGCGGCCATAAAGGGTGGCGGCATTTTCTCTTTCGAGCATTGATTGTAAATGGCTCCCATCGTTGCACGTAACGAGGCTGGACTTTTATACTAAGCCGAACATACGCTGAAGGACTGACCACTGTCCACTGTGTCCGGCGATGGCTCTCGTTCTCTTTTTCTCGGGTCTTTTTAATCCGAACATTTGCGCCTTTTCCCGTCCTGATAATAGCCCCTTAATTACACCAGAAAGTATTGGGGGGAGGGGGAAACGGGCGACCCAAAAAAATATAAAGGATGGGAGTGAAATAACCCAGGAATATGAGTGATGTGACGAATAGGAAGCGGAAATAAATGGGCGAAAGGGGTGGGTCTTGCAACCTTCGTCGCTCATCCTATTGGGCCGTCTCGCATCATTTTATGATCAGACTGAAGCAAGAAACGCCAAGCACGTTTTCGTTTTATTACGAAGGCAAATGCAGCCTCGATTTTGCGGCTTTATCATTCTGGATATTGTTATTATTGTCGTCTGCAGATCGCTTAGGACACGGATCTCGATTTTACTCGGACGTTTCTCGTTTTAAAACAACGTTTGACTTGTCAGGCTAGTAGACAAATGACCCAAGAATTCGCCTAAATCCATTCGTCTACTGCCTAAAGGCCCACAATAAGCAATTTAACACGAAAGGACTCGAAAACTGGATTGGATATCTGTCTATAACTCCCGACCACTTCCCTATTCCTCGAACCTGTAGAAATATCGCGCATGTACTTCAACACGACTTTTAAAAAAAGTCAATTTCCGGTTTATGGAGATATAACGTCGAGCGAAACCCTAATGAAAAGATCAGTATGTGATTTCTATACTGATATCAGTATAACAATAGTGATATAACTAGGTATATACGTACTGTTTTTGGGACTACTGATATCAGTATATTATTAGTATATTTGTTCAGATATCTACCTGTAGTGATTATACTGATCTTTCCGCCATAGAATGTCCGGTAGATTTAGGGATTTTGTGGGTGAAATCCCCTCCATTTTTGAATAAAAGATAATTCAAAAATGTCCATAGAAACTGCCAAAAATTGTTGAAATTTCGACCTTAACTTCATGGTATAGAATTGTTGGTTGTGGATCATTCTTGCACCATTCACTCTGTTTCCGCAAGTACAAGTCCATAAGGTTTATGGAATTGGACCCCGGACATTATGACCCAGGAAGTGGGTCGAGGCACAGTATAATAAATATACGTATGTCGAAATGGGTTTTGATACGTCACTAAGAAAACGTAGTGACTCAAATGAGATGAGAGCGTTACCCAGATGATCCATTGTCTTCATTAGGATACATTCAGGTCAAGACGAGAGGCTCTATCCTGCTGTTTCCCCCGCCATCATGTGGGAATTAATGCTTCCACTGTGGTGATTTGGAACATGGAACCAATACATTTGAATATATGATCTCCTGCAAATGTATTTGTACAATGTAGATGCTTAAATGTACATATTTCCAGTAAGACCCATGTAATGGAACCTACATTGTTCATTCTCTAATCGTGATGTTCATTTATATAAAAAACCAGTAAGTTCAAGATCTCAAAATGGACTGTTCTTATTTAAAACACTGTAGATTGAGGGAAAAAAGTAATTTAAATTAATAAAAGCACATACCAGCATCACATGAGGACCTACAGATCATTACATCATTTGAAAATACCTTCGTTTTCCAACATGTTGCAACCGACTTTTAAGAGATACTTAGATAAACATAAATCTTCTTCAAGTTTGTTGGTGGAAATCTTCAAACATATTACTGAAATGATAGATAATTGTCATTATTATTGGTCATATTATTCGGCATCGTAATTCTCTTTCGAAGTATGGATAATACATAATACAAATCGTTTACCGGCTGCAACAATGGCACATTTCAAAAAAAAATTCAAAATTTTAATAAACATGCATGTAGGTCGTGTAGATATTACTATTACAGACGTACACCGCATCAATTAACAAACCAAACATTTGGAAATCCCTTAGATATCAATGAAACATGAGCCCAGCAATGGCAAAGTACCCTATCGCAAATAAATGTACATATCACTCATTATATATAAAAAAATTGAAATATTCCATTGTTGCAGCCGGAATAGCCGGAAATACTCTTTATTTGTAAGAAATGCTAAAGAAAATGTTTACAAATGGGCATATCGTGTGTGTCGACAGTTCCTCTAAAAGCTGGATTCGTGAACTGGATAGGTGTAGCTGCAGTCCTACTTCCGGTCGTCCAACTACGTTTAATGTCTAATGTCTATTTTTTCGGTGCATCTTTTCAGAGAACGGTCCGCTGAGTTTCGCCAATCCGAATTACCACTCGGACGATGCGGTCAACTGCAACAATGCGGCGGAAAGCGGCGAGGACCTCTACCAAGAAATCTACCAGGAATTGGACTCTGTGTGCAATTTCAAGCAACGCTCGTCGGCCAAGAACAGGCGCAATTATGCCAACATGGACATCGGATCCATGGGGATAGACATCAACAACGATCCTGCCACGGAGCTGGAGAATCAGACACGCTTGGCCAGGAGGAACTCGGGCATCGAAGGACAACAGACCAACAGGTAAAACCGACATGCATTTTAAATCATTCCTTTTCATAATAATCAACGAAAATATACTGGCATAGATGGCACAGATGACGTTATCGCTAGGATAAATAACTAAGGGGAAAAAAATTGAATGCAAAACATTGCAACGTCTAAATTTTACGCTGTTTTGAACAAGTCATTGTAATTTTAAAAGAACAATCCAGGCCAGACGTCTTTATTGACGTGGTTCTCGTGTAACAAAATTACCGAGAAATAAAGCCCTTGAATGAAGTTTCTTATAATCATCGTCTTTCAAATTGTAAAAAGTATCAATGTTTAGAGAGAAATCAATTGAATAACTTGGATTAATGGATTACACCTCCCCTACCACGCGGCATATCCTTGCTGACACTGGGGTTCTGAGTTGAATTGAAGCTTTGGAAGTAGGAGAGGTTCTGGGTCCCACAAACCAGTTATGTTCTAAAACATAACCAGTCCATTTGTTTATTGCTTTTTTGTCAGATGGGTTCAGGTATAACTATTTTATGAGCTGGAGCCAATGGATAATCTGGTGAAATTGGTGACAACCTCACAGTATTATCATATTGCTGTGGTTTGTTTCCAACATTCCTAATCGAAGTGAAAGCTAAATGTTCACTGGGAGGTTGCCGGCGCTGACCAAATCAAGCGTTGTTGGTGCAAAATTATGCAAAACATGCCAGTGCACGGGTGATAAGGCAAACTAAATTGATTTGCCTGTATAAGTGTTACGCGTTGTCTACTGGCCATGTCATTCATTCAAGTTCTTGATCGAAATGTACAAGGTTCCTGCATAATTGGCAAACCTGTAAAACCTAGAATTGCCAGGGACATGTCAGGGAATAGTGATTTATAAGTTGTATTTCGGAAAAAGTCATCGCAATTTAACGTATCAATATTGCAGTTGCCATCACATAGCCTGAGGTGTATACTGGAGTAATAAGTCATAAATAAGTAGTGAAATTAAATTCAGGTTATACGTTACGATACTGACATTTTGTACCGATTATCGGCAGTTTGGTAATTACCAAACCTTACAATTTAATAATTATATAATAACTTAATAATTAGTTAACACCAAACTCAAGACATGGCACATTTGATCAGTCCTGGGTCTTTAGAAATAGAATAAAAATGGAAAATTCCCCTTCGATGTTTTTTTCCATCATTTTTCAGGGTGGTTATAAAAAATTTGTTTAAAAAAAAAACTTGTGAAGTCAAGGAAGTTTAAAAAAAATTATTTCTGGGAGAACCATAATTTAGGTCGCCATTAGCTTTGGATAGTAATTAAATTAGCATAACGGACATTTATTTTTGTGACTTAGGTCTGATTATTGGACTGTTTTAGAAAATGCAAACGAGATAATTAAGGCATACGAAACAATTAAAACCCATTGTATTTGTCAACCTCAAAAATGCTGACATAATTTATTTAGAACCAGTTAATCATAAAAATCCGGTTTCGTAAATTGATAACTCGGTTTACAATGTGTTAAAACGACATGCAGTGTATTATAAATGTCATTGGTCACCCCATGGATGCACTCTTGCGGTCGAACGGATAAATGGTTGTTCCTCTCCAATTAGACATGTTTATTGGACGTTGGCCCTCCACTGCCAGTGGTTGCCTCTTCAGCCACCAGTCAATATTGACCGTTTTTATCCTCTTCCTCCTCCATCAAGAGAGGGTTTTGCGACGAGGGCCTTCATATACGGTATTCCAATAAACTCTCTATTGGACGAATTGCCATCCATCACGATTAACGAGTAGACAACAACAACAACAATAACAACCAAGTCGAAAGTAATCCCTCTTGAAGGGAATATCGATGCCAAGTACAGCGGAGAGATGTCGTTGAAAATTTCGGGTTTGGCCGTCTTCTTCCCTCCCCCCCCCTACCTCCCCTTTCATCCCTCCCTTTGTTTTTTGTTGTTGTTGTTGTTGGTCGAACGGAGTTAGCATTCCGAGGAGAAAGCACTTTACGAAATGGATGAAACGGATCGATATGGAAATGGTGGTGGTGGTGGGTAGTGGATGGTGTTTGGGTCTGTCAAAATCACCGCAAACAGTGACAGAAACAGTTGACAGTTGCACTCCAAGTAGCACTGTAAAGCGATCGACTGAACGCACGAATGCATTTCGAGTGGATTATTTAGGCTAAGGGAAAGTTTGGTGAAAAATGATTGCGCAAGAATTCTTACAGAAACAAAATTTAAAGTGTGGAGTGATCGTTAAATTTAAACAACGCCGAAATTCACGTACATGTTGCGCTGCACTCTTTCGTTTCGATGCATTTATGGAACAAGAACTTGGATCATTCGGATCCATACGGTGTAACATGTAGGTCCTGTGTCTTGCACTCGGTTAGATTTTTGATCATTCAATGTTGATGACCACTCGTGCATAGGGGTCCTCCACACATGGAAGGCGTTGAACAATTGTTAGGGAAGACGTGGAAAAGTCGGGGAAATTCAACATATGTCTTGGTATCTACTGGCATTGGAAGACATAAAAGTTATGATGTTGACTTTGCATGCATGGAATTGTTTGCCTTTGATTGATAAATAATATCGGGTTGTTGGATTAAACCCCCCTATCACATGGCATATCATTTGCTGCTAGTAGGGTACTGAGTTGAATTGAAAATTGAATTGATTGTAGTGCATTCAAATGCACTTCAAAGGAATTTCTCATTTAGAACATGTGGTTGTTACTTTTTGGAATGAAAGGTAAACTTGACTTTTCTTTAAAATGTATTGAAATGCCGTAATTTTTGTACGGCATTGTGGAATGTTAACCACTTGGAAAAAGTTGTGGAAAATCATGGAATATCCGGATGCCATTCCTGGTTACATAATTAGTAAATTAACACCGAAGTCAAGACATGTCACGCACACACAGTCAGCGGTCATCTATAAAAATAGGGAGAATTCCCCTGGTCAGGGAATTTTACTTCATAAAACTGGAATAGTCATGGAAGTTGAAAAATTTGCTTCTGAGGTTAACCCTTTACATTGCGTGGTAACGATCTAGCAAATTGAGTAGGTTATGTGAATGTCACCCTCCCCTCTTAATATTTAACATTTATTTTCTGTAATAAAAGGATACTGAATTGAATTTATTGAAAACAAGTTTTATTTATTGTTTGCATTATCCATTATCAACCCCAAACCCTTACTACATGTACATTATGTCATTCTAGCACCGAAGGCGTTTTTAAGTTTATGGCAGATCTTGACCAATTATCCGAAAATATTGTAGACTATCTTAATGAATCTTAACGTTTTCGCTTTCTGTGTTTTCTGTGTTACGAATGTTGTTACGAATTTTAATGAAAATGTTGGTAAAACTTTCGCCAAGTTCTTTAAGTTTAAAAACCTCAATGACAGTTAATGACTTAGAAAAAATACCCCCTATAATGTATATTGTTATTTAGGGGAGGCTCCAACTGGTTACTGGATCATAACCCCCTTTCAGAGATATTCGTTTCTGAATTCGGTCCCGTTTTTACTAAAATTGAGTTCATTTTATGGCTGCAGGTCTCTGGAAAAATCCATCGCCAAAGAGTCTTTTACAGGATGAGCTCAAATTTTATAAAGTAGTAAACGGATGTGATAAAAGAATGAAGTGACGAATGAGGTTGTCACCATAGCAACAGCTGACTGGCATTATATCGATTTAAAAATCTGAAAACGTTGAATCGAGGGGTTTCTTACTAAGTTTGCGATTAAGGGGTCCATTGGTGCCTGTTACAAAATCAATAACCAATGACCGATCGGTTTAGTACAGGGTGTGTTTAAGGGCCGAGTATGAATGTGCGGGGTCCGCATTTATGGCAAAGTTTTTTCTCATTCTGGAAAATACGAATTGATTTGACAATGTTTTCTTTACAATGATTTCTTTAAAAATAATAATAAGGGAAATGCATTAACATCGGTTACTTACATTATGTTAATTTTTTTTTAATGCAATCTGGTGCGTGTCTTTATTTAGAACTATTAACTGAAATCTGTAACTTGTGATATGGAATTTAAACATAACGTCTTATCATTATTGATATGTTTAAAGTATAATGAAAGTGCACTTCTTCTCAGTATTTTAGTCAGTTTTGTATCTGTTTCTCTTCGATATCTGATTATTAATTAAAATGTCTAAAAATTATATTTAAGGAAAATTTAATTAGGTCCATGATTAGGATACCATTACATGTGTGCATGCATTTCTAAGCACTAATGCATGTGTTATGCTAGACATTAATATGCAGATTCAGTAGGCTACCTTGCAGCCAGCAAAAAAATAGTACCTTTTTCAACGTATTTTTTTATTTAAAAATGTCGCTAAAATGTTACAAACATTTATAGAAATTTGTTAATTAAATTAGTAATGCTATATTTTTTTATCGAAAATTGACGTAATAACGAGAATGTAAGCAGAAAATATCAATCCTTTTTACTTTTTTAAAGTATCCCATTTTGCTTTTGAAATTGCTTATTTGAATAGAAAAATTCCAATAAAAATATACTGTAGACATTTGAATGTTCAAGAAAACGTTTTAACAACTCCAAAATGAACGAAATGAGTTTGATAAGGAATTTAAAGAATGTTTAACTTGTACATACGAACATTATCTAAAAAACGATCAAGAAAACCGCAAATATATTGTAAACGTTCAACCACTGCACAAAAAAATACCTAGGAAACTTAAATTTATCATAATATTTTGGAGGTTTCATTTTTGTGAGCAAGGACGAACAAAACTAAACAAACACACATAGCAAAAAACGTACAGGTCTAACCGAAATTGCAAATGATAATGTGGGTGGATTGCCCTCGACGAACATTTAGGAAAAAGTACATGTACTGATTTTCTGCACCTTTCATTACACGTAATTTTATTTTAGTGCTGCTCGTTCAAGATCACAGATGGCGATGGGATTTTGGGGAGGAAGGTCTACTATCTCCCTGGTTGAACACCAGAAGTCGTTTTTGTTATTATTTACGAAATCTTTGTTTATATATATATATTTTCTAGAAACGCCGGATTGAATGGTACGAGTACGACCACGTCTAATCTTCTGAGTGCTTCTTCGTGTGATTTCACGGATAACGAGCGAACAAATTCGACGATGAGTCTGGACCAGGCAGGAAATGGTTATCTAGGCTATTACATTAACGTGGACACTTGGAGGAGCCAATCGACCAACGGATTGGATCTCATTCAGAATGGAAACAAGAACATTGTGCTAGAAGAAGAGGAAAGTCCAGACAGGTATATACATGTATAACAATCCTTCAACCCCTCCCCCCCCACTCATCTCCCAAAAATCAATGGACAGTGGTGCTGTGCACTGGTATTTTTATGAAATTGGATCTTCTTGCAAGAACACCTGAGCAAGTTCGTGAAAAACACGATTTATGTTTATTGTTTAGATGGAGATCTAAAGTAGAAAATGAATTGATTTATAATGCAGCAGATTTCGATTTCTGTCTAGGGGTCGAAATCCACGAAATTACCGAGCTCCATGTACGAGGCAAAAGTAGAAATGCAAGGTGTTCAAAATGTTTTTACCCGAAGATGGTTTTGGCTTGCGGGATCTGGAGGATCCCGAAATTTGCAAGACATTATTGCTTCTGGTATTATTCAAAATAAATTAATATGTCTTCTGCGATGTTTGCTCTCCTGTTATCTAAAAATTTCTGGAAAACATGAGAAGTGGATCGCATCTGAAGCTAATAAAATCTAATGAAAATCAGGATATAAAGAATTTAAACATTTTAAAAGTATTTTTGATGCGAGAAGTCAGAAAACCAACATGGCAAACATGGCAGAAGATTACTATATCCACGACCAATAATCGAGATCTGACTTTTTGAATTCTGGTCACGATTATTATTTTGTCTCTTAAAGATGACGAGAGAACTTAATTTCGTTTTTTTTTTTAAAGAGAATGTCTGGCATCTCAAATAAAAACGGGTGAAAATTCCATCTTCAAATCTTCCTCCTTTAATTTTGGATTCCTACTGTCGATTAACTCTTGACGAAACTCAAGACTCTTTTATTTATTTCCCTAGCCTCTTATTCATGCTTTTTGACTTCATTTCAACTGTAGTACTGTACTTGATTTCGCGAAAGCTCAAAAATTATTTCGCACGCGTATTTCAAGAGTGACCCATCACCCAAAAAACTCGCATTTTTACAGGAGAATCAAAATTGGTAAATCGTTTTTTTTTCCGATAGAGCAGCATTGTTTCTGAAGTGACAAATCTACCAATCTGGCTAAATCAACGATTTACTGTTTTTTTTTTCCTGAAACGAACATTACATTTCACATTTTTGAGTTGTGTTACTGTAACTGGTGCTTTTCTCGATGGCCAGTTTGGATCGATGTCGCCACTAGAATAATTGATGGAAAGCTGGACAAAGAGAGGCTTATTAGCATGCATTTCCTTTTCGCCGAAGAGCTCTCGTACTTAATTAATAATGCCGGTCGCGTTCTGCACAAACCTTGGCATGCTTCGACCGCTTTTTTTTATTAGCATGACGCATTTTAGTTGAATGCTGAGATTACCTCTACGAATCGAAAATTGCACGACCAATGCCCGATCAATACTGAAATATCTTAAATATGACCGATACGTTTTGATAGCGAATGGGATATCTCGCTCTCGGCACGTCCGAGGGCCACTTTCGTTTTCGGTGGCTCAATGTTACGGTCAATCGCCACAATCTTGAGAGAGTAAGTACGGTAATTAGGAAAGACTAGTTTTTTTCTGTTTTTGCTGGTGGCAAATAGTGAGATAGGTTGTTATGAATTCTCAAAGTCTTCAGATTAGTGAATTAAGAATGAGCCTATATCACGCCCAGTGTGCAAAAATGTTACTGGCACATTTTTTTGCTTCAAATGCTTATTATAATTACTAAATTTATTTTTACCATTGTAGAGTTGGTAG